>JAQQZY010147830.1:0-15199 GCA_030068375.1 Ostorhinchus rueppellii
CATTTTCCCCCCCATTTTCAATCATACACAAGTATATTGTATATGAATAATTTGTGACGATATGATGTAGTTTACATTATTTTTATGAAACATTCTCTGTATTACTGAAATTTCTATGCCACAAAGAAAACATGGCAACAGTTTTTTACTGCTTTGACCTTTAAGGGTAGATGGAAAAAAAAGTCAGGTTTCTATTTCTGGAAAATAAAATGTCCCTTTCTTAAAAGCAAACAGTTGTCAGGAAACCAAAATGGAAGAAGCAAGTTTTTCGCAAGACTATATTTATTGATTTCTTTTTTTTTTTTTATCTTAACATGGCAGGAAATATGTGGGTGTGGATGACCTCCAACAAAGATCTATTCTGTTGTTTGCTTTTTTCATCAAGATTCACCACAGTCTACAGCTGTGAACTTTAGATGATCTCAATGCTCAAAGAGTTTAAATATTTTCATTACAACAGCTTAATTTATTTTCTTCCTTAAAACCAGCTGCTGCCACGTCCTGAGCTATAGAGACAACTTGTACATAGTCTTTAGCATATTAATGTACAAAATGAAGAAATACTGTGTCTGATAACAGTCTGTTTATGAAGTATTACATCATGTTTTCAACTGATGGCGATGGACTCTATTGTCTACAGCTGTCCGACCCAGCTGTGTTGTTGCACTGTATCCACACTCATCTGGGACTGTGGACTGTGGAAAATGAAGGATTCAACTCTGAACTCTCACCTTTCCCCCAACCAGGGGCAGGATGTGCATTTTTCCAGTAAGACTGTCTTTAACAGAGGCCACGATTAGACAGGTGCCGCAAAGAATGACCTGCCGCTCTGCCCATTTATGCAGCTGCGTCTTGCCCTTCCTGACGCTGAATACGCCTTTGAGCAGAGTCCGCTCCTGCTGGTCTGCATTCACTGGACGCTCTGGAGGAAAAAGCCCACACACTGAGGTTAGTGTAGATCCACAGACATTGATCTAATGCACAAAACCCCTGCCCCTCCCCATGTGATAAGCAAATTCTGCTAATTAATAGCAAATGTTCTATATCCAGGATGGATGCTTCCAGAAAATGAAGTAATATACATAACCAGGTCAGCATGATTTCACCTATAGATTAGTCAGCTCCTTCACATAACAGTTCCAGGAACTTTTCTTACATCAGCACTTGGGATGGACACTGCCCTATTATCTCATTTACTGTACATCTGGATAGATAATCAGCTCAGGTTCAATCTCAAATGACAACAAGAGGAGTCTTCGTTGAAGTCTATCTATTACATTAAAGTTGTAGTCTGTAACATGACCAATTTAAGACGTTTTCTTATTAGAGGCTTTAGGATCAGCTTTAACATTGACCCTATGGTTTAGCGATTTGGATTTTAAGGATACAGGTTTAGTACAGGGGCAATGAGGGACAAAATATATTCCAGAAAACACATTATGTCACAAAACACAACATTTCAGTTTGCAAAAATGGTGAGACAACATTTATTGTTTGCGAATGGACAGAACTCAGTTGCAGAATTTAGAGTGTATTCAGTGAATAGAAACAGGAAAAGACACTGAATGGTCACAAATGACTAGAGTTCAGTTTGGTCACAAACAATAAATGTTGTCCTGTGCAATCTGAAATTGTGTTCATTGTGTTTTTTGATCCTGAGTAACGATTTACTTTTAGGTCTGTGCATATAACAAAGCTACTGTTTCACAAAGGAGTCTTTCAGCAATGGATTATACCCACATCTGAGCAATCACCATGTCACTTAACATATCAGAGTAGGAGGACAGGTAAAGTGTCAAAGTGTCCTGTGAATGATAAATGACTATATGCCCATACTGTTTCTACTTCCTTTTAACGTCCCTCTGTCTCCTGCTGTCAAATTGATAAATGAGTCAGGGTTTTTTTGTCACGTTAAACTTCACTCTTTTCAATTAAATGAAGCCAGCGGACACATCAGGCATCTTAGCTGGATGGTACTGAAGGACACATCAGATGGTAGAACTGCTGTGTCTGCCAGGCTTCAAGTGTACTCAGGTTAATGGCAGGTCAAATAAGCACAGAGGAGACGCAGCCTCAGCCTCTTGTCCTCTGTTGTTACATTTTTCTCAAACCAACTTATGCTTCCTCCTACTCAGAGGCTCTCATTGCAATCTGCTCTCTCCCTCTTTCTCTCTCTCTCTGACTTGCACTTTCTTTCCACCTTCACTTTCGCTCTGCAAGGGCACCCAAATGAAATGAAAGGATGCTCGTGTTTTTCTTTGCCAGGGAAACTGGTAATGAACAAGCCAAGTGCTTCTGACAACAAATTGGCTTGCTGGCAGATCAATAGTGGTGCCTGATCCTTGGGCGTTCCCTAAGTTGGATAGAAAAATACAGACACTAACACTTGGAACGATTGAGAGACAGTAGGAAACACTGAGACAGATAACAAAACACACTACCTTTAATACTTCATGGCTAGTAGGTCACTAGTGAGACATTCATTACAACAGTCCAAACTGTTGTCTCTTGTCTATTTTTTACATATTGTCGAATAAGTCAGATGATCAGTGATAATATAAGCCTAAAAAGTACATAAGTGCATGATAAATGTGTTCTATATTTACACACCAACATGCAAAATCACATGGAAAACCATGAGTTATAGACCACGTAGAGAACTTTACCTTTTCCTGCTTCATCAATCTTGTGACTACTTGCCTATCCCTCACACTGATCATAGGACTCATGGAACCTGCTTATACTTATACTGACACTAAAGCTACGTTCAAGACTGCAGGCAAATGTGGCCCAAATCTGATTTTTTTGCCCATATGTGACCTGTATCCGATCTGTTTGAAGACAAGTTGAACAGCACAAATAAGATTTTTTCAAATCTGACCCAAGCCCCTTTCATATGTAGTCCTAAATCCGATATGTATCTGATATTTTCCAACGCAACTTCAGTCTGAATGGCCCGGTCATATTTATCCAACCTTTATGTGACTGAAATGTGATAAATGTTACAATTCTGCATCCAAGGAGGAGGAATGGTGGGAAAAGTATAATTCTGATATGTGTTGTTACCCTTTCCAATCATGTTAACCTAGCTTCTTTATTGCTTATATTGCATGGACAGAAGCTGTAATCATCTGTGTACTTCATTCTTAAGTTCAATAAAAATAAAAGATAAAAAAAAATTTTAAAAAGGGAAAAACATATTTACTTCTCTAAATAGTGCATAGTATAATAGTAATAGTTCACGTATTACATCAGGACCTCTTGTGTGCATGCGGTCACTTCAGGGTCGCTGACAGAAGTTGCATTTAATGTGCAATATGAATTAACACTCACACACACACACACAAAAAAAAAACGGATTTCACATAAAATCCAAATTGTGCATTAAGACCTCCTGTCTGAATGTAGCCTATGACACAACAGTCAATGTTGGCCATGTCATTTTTTTTTAAGCATTTAAAAAAAAATTACACTCTTGATTGCCTCCGCTTTCTTCAACTACTTCTAGAACTAGTCAGATTTACAAATGGAAGAGCACCAGAACGACACCTACTGAATGCACTTTTTTTCGACCCTCTTTGTAAAAACTGTTCTTTCTTTTTGCTATACCTCAGTACACTTCGGATTTGATAACAGCCAAATATCAAAAATTACCAAGAAAAAATGTATCAAATGAAAAAAAAAAAAAAACCTTTATTGCTTTTACAAATGCTCAATTCTCTACATACATTTTACAAATACTCCACTTCTGCTCTTATTCCTTGATCAGATAGTATGAGATTCAAAGGAGTGATATTTAGCCTAGCTTTTTAAAATGTAATTATGCATTTTAAAACATTTCCCTGTGGTCTCCATAAACTGTAAATGCTCTGCTTGGGTCCAGGTTCTTCATTAATTCAACTCCACAGGTGATTTTCAACCCTATTTCTGAGTAATGACACCAGAAAGGTTGTTTTGAGCGCTGGCCCTTTAAATGTACATGTGCCACTTCAGGCCCCACCCATTCCAAGTTGTTGGCTGTGCTGCTCTGTCCTGTTTAACCAACAATTGAACATTTTAGTTAATCGCCTCAAAGTTTGGACATATTTTCAGTTAGGACTACAACCGCAGCTGCTGACAAACAATTATGTCGTACTCACAGAAATGCCTGTCGGAAGTCTTGACCTTATATGTGCAAATGTCATGACGTAACTAGTTATAGACGTAACAAATTAAGCAGGAATTAAAACAGGTTGTAGAAATCTACTCGATTTTTGCTGAAATTAATATAAAGATAGCTTTGCAGCACCCAGAGAGTTCAAATTCAAACTTTATGAACGACTAGGGTCCAAATATACAAATAAATAAACCAAAGACTAATAACTTTTATACTATATCTTACAGATTTAAGGTACAAGATACTGGACTCACCCCCACCCCCCATCCCCAACTTCAGAGAAGCCAAAAGCTGTGGGTTTTTGTCTTCTTCCCTTTCACTCAAGTGATCTGGTGTCAGTTTGCTGGTGTTTCATTTTCTTAAGACAGGCGTAGCGTACAAATGTCATTTAGTGTTTATGTTTCCATTGATGCATTACAATCAGTTCCACAACTTAAGATCATCATTCCCAACAGCACAACACCTCAATCCAAAAAGCTGCAGAGAATATCCATAAAAGCAGCATCTTAGGGATAGGTATCTCAGTAGAAGTGTATTGTTTGTGGACTTCCATAACAATACAACCACCAGTCTGAAAATCATTGGCTTAATTGCGCAATATGAAGTTCCAGGCATAAAGCGCTAACATCTCCTAAACAAACACACATGCTCTCCCTCAAGGTCTGCAGGGCTGTTAGTTGCTACGGAAACAGGTTGTTCACAAATCCAAAGTCCAAGCTGAGCTACTAAACCTCCGTACAGGCAGCTCTTTGAAAAGCCGCCCATTTCAATCCATCTCAGTGATGATGGGTAAATAATGTCGACTAATTCATGAGACTTCTGAGGTGTTGACTGACTTGCAGATGTTGTATAATGACAACTTTTTTGGGCAGGATGCTATTTCCTTGAGCTATTCAGAGTCTGAAAGGATCGACGTGTCTTTACCTAACTAATCATCAACCTGTTAAGATCGTCCTTGGAGAGGCTGTCAAACCACAAGGACAGCGTGACAAGTGACACATCAGAGCCTCGACTGTGCAACATCTTATCTGCCGTCTGCTCATTTTAAGTGTGGCTGTGGCCGTTACTCAGACAGCAGAAACAAGCTTAAGTGTGCTAACATCTCACTTCATATGTAGATGAGCAAAAAGACCATAGTCGGGCAGATTCTTCAACCTTATCTCCAAAAAAAAGAGAGAAGCACTGTGACAGGGAAGCAGATGGAAAAGGGGTCAGGAGGGAAGAGGTGACGGAGAGATAACAGGAAAGATGAACTACGGAGTTAGTATTGGGTGGAGCAGCTGCAAAGGGATTAGTAAATCTGAAGTTCTTTTGCCAAAACAGCTTGCAAAAGAATAACATTTGATCAGAACTTGTCAACATATTCTTTGTTGTAGCTACAAACAGTTACATGATACTAAAGGCCTTACACGCCCATGGTACACTTACACAAATGTTTTCACTCATTTGACCCGTTTAGACCACAGCTGTTTGGGTCTTACAATGTTAGACCGGCGTATGTCTGTGTTTCAGATTGGCTCTACCTGTACTCATCACAGAGGTTCTATTTTACTGGTTCATGGAGTTTAATGACCTTAAATAGTGTATAGCTTTACCTGAGTTGAACTTGAACAATCTTATGAGCTATCATAAGTGAAAAAAAATACTGCCCACTCTGGCAAGGCTTTAACAGCATTAAATACACATCATATTATTACCTTCTACATTATAACGCATGAGTGGTAATTAATTTAATGACAGCAGGCAAAAGCTCAGAGAATTTCAGCTTCTCATAATGGAGTGATATGTAGCTTTTTTTTTTTTTTTATGTAATCATGCATTTTAAAACATTTCCCTGTAATCTATATAAGCTGTAAATGCTATGCTTCGGTCTGAATTCTTCATCAATTCAACACAGGTCCAGCTTCAACCCTTTATTAGAGTAATGACACACGCTGGCCCTTTAAATGCAAATAAGCCACTTAATTGCATCAAGTTTGGACATATTTTCAGTATGAACTACAACCGCTGCTGCTGATAAACAATTATGAGAAATGTTTGTTAGAAGTCTTGACCTTATATGTGCAAATATTGTGACGTAACTAGTTATAGATGTAACAAATCAAGAAGGAATTAAAACAGGTTGAAGAAATCCATGCAATTTTTTTGCCAAAATGAATATAAAGATAACTTTGCAGCACCTGGAGGGTTCAAATTCAAACTTTTTGCCACATTTCTGCTCTGTCTTTTCCTGTTTCTCTCTCTATTCTCTGGTTGGCTCCTCTCCTCACCTTTCACCTACTTCCCCTGTTCTGATTAATCATTCTACACACCTGATGAGCCGGCTGACGCTCATCAGGTGTGTCCTATTTAACCATGTCTCAGTCTCTCACTCTTTGCCAGGTAGTCAAGTCTAGTGCTTCTATCCCGAATATTCCGAATTCCTGTTTGTCTGCAACCGTTGACCTGATCTGTTTTTGACCCCTGCCTGCCAGTCTCCGCTCCTGACCCCCGCTCGCCTGACTAAGCCTCCAGTCTGATTCCCCTGTGTACCGACTGCCTTCGTCTGACTCTGAGTTTCGTTCCTGCCCTGTGTTTCGACCTGTGTTCCATCCTTCGACCACGATCCAGCCAAGTCCTCGCATGCTCCTGGTAAAAGACCCTGGACTGACCCCGACCAAGCCTCAGCCTCACCCTTTGGATTCAGACACCTTGAACTTCAGTCCAAGCCTTCATATGCATCTGGTAAAGACCCTGGACCAACCCTGACCAAGCCCCAGCCTCACCCACTGAATTCGGACACCTTAGACCCCAGGGTCTGTACTAGGAAGTACGTGACCGAAGCTTTGTGTATTGGACTTTGCATTATTACCTTCGTGGTCTGTATATTCTGTGAACCCGTTGTAGGGAATAATAAACTCTGTAATATCTTACATCCTGAGTGTTTCCTGTGTTTGGATTCATACCTGGTCCATAACACTTTTTGAAATATTAAGGTCCAAATACACGAATAAATGAACCAAAGAATATTAAAAGTGGATTTACCAAAATATAACGCCTTTAAGTCACTAAACTTCCCCAAAAAATGTTAAAGAGGACCTATTGTGCCTTTACCACTTTCCATTTGTGTGTAACATAGCTTTTTTCAGAAGTTTAAAGTCAGAAACATTGCACAGTCATCACCAGAGGGATTCCTCCTTTTCCAGATGGTAATGCTGTGACGTATGGACAACAACTGATGCTGCTGATAAATAATTATGGCGTACTTGGAGAAATGTTCGTCAGAAGTGTTGACCTTATATGTGTGTAAATGTCATGATGTAACTAGTTATACATGTAACAAATTAAGAATGAATGAAAACAGGTTTTAGAAATCCAAACTATGTACTTCTCTAATCTAACTCTTCTCCACTTGACAGAATTAAGCAGGAATGGGACGCAGAGGTGGAAGTCCAGTTTCAAGATGATTGGTGGGATAAAGCTAAATTAAAAGTCAGTCACTCCTTATCCTGTGCCCATCTCAACCTAATACAATTTAAGGTGACACACTTTTGCAAAGCTAAATTGGCAGAATATTTTCCTGGTACTAATAAGCATGTAACAGGGGTGCCTCTGTCCCATCCCACCTTGCCCATACCTTTTGGTCCTGCTCAAGGTTGTCTGGTTTCTGGGAGAATTTTTTGAACATTATGTCTATAGTTCTAGATAGTGATAGAACACCTTGTCCATTTATTACCTTCTTTGGAGTCCCCTGAATAATCCTCAGTTCACCACACAGAAACTAAATATGTTAGCATTTGCTTCTTTGATTGCCAGTAGATGTGTCCTTCTTCTTTGGAAGTCACCTAAACCTACAGCAGAACACACCTGGATAATGAACGTAATGTCTTTCTTGAAACTGGAAAAGATAAAATTTTCTCTCAGAGGATCAACCGAGAAATTTTATATTTCACGGAAGCCTTTCCTTTCCTAATTTAATAAAACATCTATAGAAAACATAACAGAATAGAATAGCTATAACACTCATAATTAAGTGAATGTGGGCCAATGTGGGTGGGGGGGTGAGGGGCACCTATTTATTTATTTTTTTTAGTTTACATTTTTGTTTGTTGTTAGTTGTTTTTATTTTGTTTTATTTTGTAGAACTGGAAAATTTGACATACTTATACCTGTGTTGAGAGGAAATGTATACTGAAACTGAAAATATGTCCTAATAAAAAGGTTTAACCCCTTAACACCTGAATTGATTTCCAATTGTGGGGCAAAACAAAAATTGAGATTTGAAGGACAAAAAGTCCTAGGAGTCATTTTAAAGTAAAACTGTCCACGGTGTTATTTAATAACTGTATATAATATTTTTCAGATTTATGCTGGGTGTGTTGCAATCTTCTGCTGTACATGTTGATGGGTGTGCTCATGTATGAATGACTCTGTATACAGTAGTGCAAATTTGATTACGCTCATCCTAGAACATCATAAAAGTCATATCACTTCTGATACAGCAATTGTATTAGAAAAAAAAAAATATCACAACTGGATCATTAATCAGATCTGTGCCTGATTTAGACTCATGCACTGAAATGTCCCAAATCACAAGTGTAATGTTATGTTCACACCGTTGTGGAAAAAAAACCAAAAAACCAAAACAGATCTGAGTCACATGAGCAGAACAAATCAGATTCTGACCACTTTTTCCTGTTGTCTGAACACACTCTTAGCCTTCAATATCTGCTGCCCCACAAACCTTTAAAGAATAAATGGAAAACAGAGGCCCCTTAACATAAAACAGCTCATCATTGTTGGGATAAAGAAAATTACATTTACCCCAAAGGAAGTATAGTGACTGTTCTTTATTTTTTTATGGCCAGGAGACAGTCAGTGTACTAACTAGAGCCAATTTCCATCTCTTTTGTGTAATAGTTTTAGCTTGTAGCTCCTGATCTCAGTCTGAAGGGTGTTTATATTCTTTCAAATCTGTTCTTAATCAAATACTGGATGATTCAGAACAATATGCTTGACACAGTGCCACCAGTATCTTAGGGCCCTTTTGTCTTGCTCAAGATTGCATAGATTGTGTTCGCATGCAGCAGGGGGTCAGTGGAGGTGGAAAGACAGTATAATTTCACTCAGAACAGCAAGCTCCTTTTGAGAGCAAATTCAACTTCAACCCACCACCCAGATGCCTGTTCTTGGTGATTATATTCGCCACACTATTAGAAATTAATCTCCAGTTCCTAAATTGTGTAATGAATTTAAATGTAATAATCTAATGTAGAACACCGATGACAATTCACACCTCGGGACAGATAATTAAAACTAGAATTATTTGTATTTTTCAGCACTAGTTAAACTGGAGAAGATATGAGGCAGTCTTTTGGTTTTTGATGACAGAAATCGAGTTATTGGAAGAAGCGACGCTCTACCCCAGAAACAACATGTCACAAGGAGATGACACAAAAACAGGTAATTTGATAAGTAGGATGTGACTAAAATTTAAAGTTTCTGTTGTATCTAACTTTTTTTCCACCTTTTGTGGGTCCTGTAAACTGGTTGTTTTCCTGTTAAATCATAAACTCTGTACTTCACACTTTCCGTTGCTCCAGGACATCATTATTATCACCCAGGCAGTATTGTTTCAGGCAATTGTGCAATGTGACACAGCAGGTTAGGACATCTAAACACTTTGTTTAGGTTTCATTTCCACCAGCAAATCAGCACTGGTCAGATCAATAACTTATTAGAAGAGTTCAGACTGCACACAGGGGACTTATTTCCTTCTTCTCTGTTGTTGATAGTGTACCTGATGTGAAATGAGTGTGACAGCTTCAAGTTTCTACACACACATGTAAGACAGAGATCACCCAAGCAGAGGTGGAACGGAGCCCAGTGGTCGGTCGGTCCACTGCAGCTGCACAGACCATCCACCGAACCACTAACCCTTAGGTCTCTGCAGTTGTTTTCACTATGAGCGCTTTTATTAACTCAGCATTTAGAGATGTTTACTCCCTTGCCCATGTTTGTTTTCATCTCATCTGTGCTCCACAGCAGGAGTGTGTGTGTGGGTAGGAGGGTGGGGAAGGTTGAAGATGAGTTTTCTAAGCAAATAGGTGCTTGATGAAGTTTAATAAATCACCGACTCCATTACACTTTGAAACACTTCGGTGAGTTCACAGAAAAAAAGGGAATAACCCTCCATGGATAGAAATGAACTCACTTTGGGATGCATGGTTAAACAAAGAAATGCACATTCATATGCAAATGTGTGTGTGTGTGTGTGTGTGTGTGTGTGTGTGTGTGTGTGTGTGTGTGTGTGTGTGTGCGCATGATATGAATTACACTGATTGTATAACTATAAGCAAAGAGATTCAGCAAAAGAGCAATCTTCCAAGCATGGGAGAAAGACAGAATCAAATTTCCTTTACTCCTTATACTAACAATCTTACACACATGATAGTTACAGAACATTTTCAGAGACACAGAAGCTTTAATTTCTGTGGAAACCAATCCAATTTTGGATGTTCTGACAATTGTTCTTAAATGCAGTAAATATTATAAAAAAGAATTCACTAACTACTGTTTTGTGGTTGGACAGATCTGTCGTCACAAGCCATGAAGACATAAAACCACCTTTAGGGCTAGTTAACACCACCATGTAGATAAGTGATTGTAATTTGGATGAACTAATCTTGTACGTGCCTTGCGACACCTGACATTTATTTTTAAGCATACTAAAGCCAAGGTTAACAGTGTGCGACATCTATAAAATACTAAATTGCAGCAGGTAAGCTATATAAGTTGACGCTGAACCTACTTGTCGTCACTGAAAGGCCACAGTCCTCATCTTTTGCATAGTCAGATCATTAGTCTTAACGGTAGTTGGACATGCAAGGACCTGGGAGAAGTACCTAGTAACAAAGCCCTTGTTCAGTGTTTCCACAACACAACACAATCTTCCAACATTATCATTGTTAGTGGAAATAAAAAATAAATAAATAAAATGAAAAACAGTATTATCTTGTGGAAGTAAAAAAAAAAAAAAAAAAAGAGGTCCACTAGCAAAGATAAATGACCTGTGAGCTTCTAAAGTTCAAAACAAGAATGTTGGTTAAACAAACTGATACAATACAAGAGATACAACAACTTGCAAATTGTACAGACATTTGCTTGTTATTCCTTCAGTCTTATAGGAACCAATGGAGCAAATCAAGTTGTCGTCTTTGCCTTTGTGTGATGTCAAGAGTGCCAGAGTACCAGCGATGCCGGGTCTCTGGTTCTCTTTTCCCATGAGTTGACAAAAGGAGGCAGGAAGTCTCCCAGGGGCCTGGCTAGAGGCTGCCCAATGTGGCCTGACTACTGATATTATCCAACACCCATCCAGTTCTCATGTTGGCAAGTGGCAAACAACAGTGAAGCCTCCATGGGACACATAGGGACTAGGAATTAGACTGAGGCCACAGAGATCAACTAACAAACATCTGTTAACCTTTAAACATCTACTCTGGGATTAAAGTTAGGGTTAGAGTTGAGGGTTAGGGTTACATTAGAGTGAAGTTTGTGTTATGTTTCAACCACATGTTAAAAAAAAAAAACTACAAGGTGTTTTCCAATGAAATATAAAACCATCATTTTGGCTGGTACTACCTGACATAACAAGAAAGCTTGAGGAATGCAAAAAAGGATTGATAACTTATTTATTTACTGTATGAGCCTAAATCTGCTCTAACGATCCTAATTATGAAGAGTATGAAGTACACTTGTCTATGAAAAATAAAGACAACACCTCTAGTTACATTCACTGAGCCTTATATCTGCACCATTAGGCTCTGTTCACACGGTACATGTACTACCCGTAAACATCAGGTCATGTATAATGATCGTTCATGTCATCCGTCATCTTAATCCTGTGTAAATCTATCATGTCTGAAATTTGGAAAGTGAAAATTCCACTGCAAATAATCTATCCTGTGATAATTTTAGTCCTGTGCAAATTGATATCTCTGTGATTTGATGCAATATGAAGCATTTTCTGTTTGAGGATGATGGAGGTTACACTGGTGATAATAAATGAAAGTTCTAAAAGTGCTTTGGGTGGAAATTCAAGAGGCTCATGTCATGGTATAGCATGAATATTCACTGCAAGAGCAAACTGAAATCCATCTGAAGTGTGACAACTCAAAAGAGGATGTGATGGATGATATGCCTGACAGTAAATAACAGTTATCTGTCTTTTGATCCAGGTATATATAAGTGGTGAGCTAGCCCTTAATATCACAAACAGGGAATAAAGACAGTTTGAGTAAAAGCAGACCGAATCATTTCCAAATCACCAGGGGTCCTCGGGTTATAAGAGTCCTGTGCAAATCAGGCTTTCTTCATTTAAGATGTTTAATATCTGTCCCCAGTATAATGCATATTCAGACTAGGACTGAGCAACAGACAAATGTCAAAACAGCAGTGGCAAGCTTTGTAAATTCTTATTCTGTTTTATTTAAAAAGTTTGTTCCAAAATAAAAAATAAAAAATAAACTGTTCTGAGAGTCTCTATAGTGTTTTGGTCTCATTATCAAACTGCTACTTCCATCCTTAGCTGTCTGAATTTGAGATATAAGCAAGAACTTTATGGTGCATTCAGGTGCACATCTTAAAGGAGTTCTATTTAACACTGATATCCCAGAATCTCAAAGGGGAAGTCGTGTACCAGTGCACACTTACAACTACCAAAACCACCAACAAATCAACAGCATGTATCCACAGACTGTATTTCTCACTGAATAATGCATGAAGCTTATTGTTTACACATCTGTATTATGGTATCAGCAAGTTAGCTTCTTCAAACAAAAACTCACAGCCACTTATTGTGACAGTTGGACAAAAAAAAGAAAAAAAAAATCAGCATCAGCTGATAGTTTACATTATAGCTTTGTTAGCTTAGCTCTGTTTTTAGACAGAAAACAGACATAGTAAAACCAAAAATCACCTCTGTTTTCTGTACAATTTGTGTTGTCAGTAGCTACACTCAAAATCTGAATTATTCAAACAAGGTCAAAATCATCTCAGTTTAGCCTGAGTCTTGTGGATTCACAAACAGGTCCACTTGGCAAAGATAATAACATATATATATAACATATATAATATACATATAATTTTACCATTTTTTCCTTTTCTCTAAAAGATGCTTTTAACTTTCTGACTCTTTGGTCAAATACCCTACGGCATCTACTATTTCTAGTGGACACATTACTCTTATGGTTTGTGGACACTAATATATTCAGAGTGTATCTCTATAATCCAATACACTGGTGTCTTTGACATAACTTCAGAGCTCTTTATTCTAAAGACTCTAATAATCATTTTATCAAATTTTATCTTTGCTTTATCATCCAGTCCTGAATTAATTACTGAAGTTATATTTGAAGCTGCTGTAATTTGAATTTTTTAAAAAGTATTTCTTTTTCCTTCACTTTGGACCATTTGTTATATGTGGGAAAGATGACATTTTAGCTTGTTAGGTGCTGTGGTTTGCTCAATCTTTTCTGTCATAGCAGCATACATGAAGTTGTGATTTTGGACTTTGACTGATGCAGCAGGAGCATCCGTCAGTTTATTAAGTGGAGACACATTACAGAACGTCGCTCACCATTTATCCTTAATGGCAAATCCCTTAATTGCTGCTACTGCAAGAAAATCATTAAACCTGGAACAAATGTGCACACTCAACCAAGAAGTGTTTATGTGCTGTATTAAGACACATGCGGGGATACAAATTTGTTCGGTTTCTCCCAAGAGTCAAGGTGTGAAATGAGAAACATCCATTCTGCTGCTGCTTTCATATATCACGCTGACACAGAGACACTTAGTCACTGCAGAATGGCGGTCATGGGAGCATGTTGACAGCAGCAGGTGAAAGCAGCGTACATGGGAATGGCCAAGCACCACAGGGTGAGGGACAAGTGGTGACTTATCATAAAGCTCTGATGGGTGTGTGTTTGTGTAATCTCAAGCACTGCTGAATGCTAGACAGATCAGAAATGCATCAATCTTTACCACCAAAAAAACTATATCACTAGCCCAGTGCATCATGAAAGCTCACGCACTTCTAAATACAGGCACAAGATAAAAAGAGGCTGGGATTTAACTGCGTTGGACCATTTGGCCTCTGTCCCCCTGATCTAGGGTGATGACAACATATCAAACTGAGAAACATCAGATTGTAAAAACTGGAGATGATGGCCTTGTGGGTCAGTACTCACCACTGTAAAAGCGGATCAAACAGCTGAGGTCTGAGTTGGCTGCCTCTTGCTGTACTCGTACAGGGTCTGCATATCCCATAGCTGTCAGGTATTCATAAACCATCTGGAGTGGGCGTTCAGAGGGGTCCAGCCTCCTAAAACGTAAAAAAACCAACAATGGTGTTTTAATACATTCAACAATTAGAAAGATGAAACTGTGGAAGAAAGGATTATATAACACAACATTATAAAAATATGTAGCATTTCATATTGAGCTCTGTCGTTTATTTTGTGTGATGGAAATTACACTCTTCATGGCAATATTTTTTGTCATTTGGATGATGCTTTGTGTTTTTCCAAACAGCGCAGATGCAACCAGGGAATCTGCATGAAGGCAACACAAACAAACACGGAGGACCAACCAGCTGAGACAAAATGAGGAGCTTGTGCCTAAAAGAGAGGCTACTTCTGTCACCACCAGAAAACCACACAAATGACGCCACAGACCAATACCCACAGGCTAACATCTCTTACCACCATCACAGACACAATGTAAGATACGACAGGTCTTTCTTGTTTGGGACTGCTTAAAGGTCCCATATTATGCCCCTCTTCAACATATTAAAATTGTTCTCAAGTGTGTAAAAGACATGTCTGTGACCTGGATTTGTCAAAATGGACTTTGGATCAACTATTATTCCAGTCTCAAAGTCAACAAAAAAACAGCTCTGTTCAGAACAGCCTGTTTCAGGGCCTGCCACTTTAATGCAATGAGCTGCACCTGGCCACGCCCATCTCTCTAGAGGGGGTTGCGGCTTCGGCTCCGGTAGCCATG
>JAQQZY010147954.1:0-15173 GCA_030068375.1 Ostorhinchus rueppellii
TAGATAGATAGATAGATAGATAGATAGATAGATAGATAGATAGATAGATAGATAGATAGATAGATAGATAGACTTTAAAAGAAAGGAAAGAAGGATTTATGGATGGATGTATCACTGGATGGAAGGAAAGAAAGAAGGGAGCAGGGAAGGAGGTACAGAAGGAAAAATGGATGGGTGGAAGAAGGGAGGTGGGAGGGATGGAGGGAGTAAGGAAGGAAGGATGGATGATAGAAGGAAGGACAGAAGGGAGGATGGAAGATGGATAGATGGTAGGGAGGGAGGGATAGAAGGAAGAATGGATAGGTGGATGGGAGGAGGGAGAGACTTTAAAAGAAAGGAAGGAAGGATTTATGGATGGATGGAAAGAAAGAAGGGAGCAGGGAAGGAGGGACAGAAGGAAGAATGGATGGAGGGAAGAAAGTAAAGAAGGGGGATGGAAGATGGATAGGAGGGAGTGAGACTATAAAAGGATGGATGGATGGATGGATGGATGGATGGATGGATGGATGGATGGATGGATGGATGGAGTGTATTTTGAACCTCAGTACCAGTCGTCGTATTTCAGTAACTGCAGTTCCAGATTTAAAAAAACTCCAATAAACGGAAATAAACGAACCACAAAAAAAAAAAACAAATATCACACAAATATGTCATTATTTCATTGTGGCTCTTTAATAAAACTGTCTGAAAAGGATGAAGCGGAGTTTATATTGTCCAACCCCAGTTTTACATAAA
Source organism: Ostorhinchus rueppellii (assembly GCA_030068375.1). Lineage (NCBI taxonomy): Eukaryota > Metazoa > Chordata > Actinopteri > Kurtiformes > Apogonidae > Ostorhinchus > Ostorhinchus rueppellii. The sequence goes on from JAQQZY010147954.1 coordinate 736, forward strand.
TGTATCCTGTTTTTTTTTGTCAGCTGGTTCTGCTAACATCCATCCTGTTTCCTCAGTGACCCTCTGCCTTTGGTTTTTGGACACAAATGTGGTTGCTAGTTCAACTCTTGGGACGTTTGAACTTATAGATTGGATGTTTGGCTGATGCGGAATCGAACCGGGAACCTTCTTATTACGAAGCAACTCTACTATATCAGTGCGATGTTTAACTGTGACACTGTTTACACACCTTCCTAATATATTCCTAATTCCTTCCTAATTATATTTTATACTTCTCTTAATTCCTGTGGCATTCAGTGTGGATGGTAAAGTTTATTTTATTGTTATTTATACATGTGCATTACAACCTACAGATCACAGTGGATCTACAAATACGCAAAATATTTCATAACAGGCTGACTATTATTAAAATTCCAGACTTCTATTAAGATGTTTCAGGTTGTTCATATTTGTTCAGGTTATTTACATTTTGTGTAAAAGATGAGTTTGTACATTGAAAATATTTTGTGTAATTTTTTTTTTTTCTTTTACACTAAAACAAAGGAGAAAATTGTGCAGGTTTCATTATTTATAGTTTGACAGTGTTTCACTGGTCTGATCCACTTTACATTGAATTGACCTAAAAAGATTTTTACACCTTTCTTTATATCTTCAGTGTCATTTTTGCATGTCATAAATTCATCCCAGGGGCCAAATTGGAGCCTTTGGTGGGCTGGTTTTGGCCCCTGCTCCACATATTTTTGGCACCTGTGTTTTAAAGGATAGTTGGTAGATGCAAACATTTTCTTTTTTTTCTTTTTTCTTTTATTTGGAGAAGCATCATTATTAAATCACCCATTCCAGTACATCAGTGTCCATTTATCAAATATAAACAAAGATGCTTAACCAGGATTTTTTTGAGAATATAGAACAAATATAGAGAAAAAATAAATTTTTAGGAAGTGGGTGGGAGGAGAGGGCTTGCACCGCGTCTTCATCAACAGGTTACAACATATTTAGGTGTGTACGTTTACATTAGCCTGAACAAAAAAGTATTTTCACGTAAACAATGTTCTCAACTAGATGTAAACATTTTCATGGCATAATTATACTTTTTTTTTTTTGCTCTAAAACACAGAGGAAAGTTTGGAGCTGACATTATTTGTATATTATTCTGTTATTATCCCACTGGTCCCACCCACTTCAGACCATATTTGGCTTAATGTGGCCCCTAAACTTGACCCCCCCCCCTGTTCTAACATAAAAAGTTTGCCCATCACTTGTCTTCTTCAGTGTTTGGATGTTTCAGTCTGTGGCCTGTGTGCTGCACATGTCAGATAAACAGATAAAACACACATTCCCTCTTCTTCCCACAGTTGAGTCTAGAAAAGCGCAGAAGCACAGTAGGTAGAAAAATACTACATCGAGGCGTTCAGAGCGAAAAGACGCAGAAAAAAAAATGTGAGGAGGCCTCCCAGCAGGGTCGTTACTTTTCAACTGTAGCAAAGAGCAAGTCTTTGAATGGCAAAAACAGACAATAAAAAATAAATTTTGCCCCCACTTCTACAGTCGGCGCTGAAAGGTAAGTACCGCCGACTAACTCGAGCATGCTCTTAGTAGACTTGTATTTCCTCACAGTTTCAAAGAGAACTGTAACGTCCCCCCGGAGGCCGATAAAGCGCATGATGTCAAATGGTTCAACGTGGCCTTTTGAATGGCGAGAAACCTTGAGGGTCTTTGGGGGGAAGGAGGGAGGAACGCACCGCCGTGGAGGTGAACGGATGAACACATGTTAAGAATCAACAACAAGAGGCTGCCAGCTCTGGTCTAGGAAGCGAGCCATCACCACAGGTTGCAAAATAAACTCTGGTGCCCCGCGAAGCAGTCTGTTGCAAGAAATGTAAACATTCGCTCCTGGAGAGAAGGAGCGAGAGGAAGAGCGAGAGAAAGAAAGGAAAGGAGAGTGGGAGGTAGAGAAAGAAAATAAGGATGACGGAGAGTGGGAGGAACGGGGTCTGAAAGATGGATCCGAAAGACCCAAAGATCTAGGTCGGAACGCCACCAGGCCCATCTAGGACCGAGTGGAACGGCCGTTAAAGCTTTGGTCTCTGGTCATTAATGCGAGTGGACGAACAAGCCAAAGCGTTCTCCACCTCTGATGCCTCCCAACAGCCTCTGGACCCACAAACGGCTCGTTTTCCTGCACATACAGGCAAACAAACGCCAAGTGTTTTGGCTCTTTCTGACAGGATTAACTGCCTGTTTACCGCAAAGTGTCCACAAGCACCGTCCGTTTCCTCAGGTCAGGTCTACTGTGGTCTGTCATTCATTCATGTGGCTTCACTGGTGTGAGTTTAACCCTCTGGTGTCGCTTTAACCAACAAAAGCACATGATCTGCACAGTGCCCCAGTAATGTAAAAAAAAAAAAAGAAAAAAATTCAGTTTGTTTTTAGCTTTTTAAAATTTCTATGCATTTCATCAACTTCAGCCATAAGAAAAAATACCAAATAGTCAATAATTGTCATATTTTAACCCTTTAAATACCACATTTGTAATGTAAACAAACCATATTTTTTATGCAAAAAACACACAAATATTTTTTTCATCATTATACTATATAAAAATTGGATTTCTGTGTTTTTTTGGGGGGTTTTTTTTGTATTTTTGCAGCCTGGCAAATGTTAGTGATTAACAGCAACATTGGTTCATATAAATTATGATTTTTTTTAAATTTTTTTTTTTTGTGCTAGGTCAAATGTTCTGTGCAATGCTGTAACAATGTAAAAAAAAAAATCATAGTTTTTAATTATTTTTTTTTACATTTTTATGATTTGTATCCACTTCAACCATAAGAAAAAAATCCCAAATGCTCAATAATTGTTACATTTTAACCCCTTAAATAGCATGTCTATAATGTAAACAAACCATATTTTTGATGCAAAAAAGTAGGTTCAAATAAATGATTATTTTTTGTGTTGGGTAAAATGTTGTGTAATGCTGTAATATTATATTTTTTTATATTGTTGTTTTTCCTACAGTAATCTACCTTCAGTCACAATGACTTAATATTTGTTGTCTTTAGGGTAAGGTCTACAAAGTTTGTTCAAAGAATTGGGAAATACAGATTTTTGAATTTTTTATGAATTTTTGAAAGTGTTAAAATCCCCTTCAGTTTATAATGGGACACATTTCAAAGCGTTATAACTGAAAACACTTGAACATTGATATAATTTCTATTGGTGATAGATAGGAAGTCTCATGTGGGCTTTCATTTGGTGCCATGAACTTGAAAGGTCAGACGAATGCTAATTAATGTCTTTAAATAAACCGGACTACAGGACCTACTTTTTCAGGTCTTAAATGCAAATATGTAAATTCCAGACCTTTAAGACCCTGTGTGAACCCTTCTATCTACATACGTAATGAGGACTAGTACGATGGCATCGGACTCATCTGCAGGTGTAAATCAAACACGTCTGCTTTCACCACAGGTGTCAAACATGCGGCCCGGTGGCCAAATCTGGCCCACCAAAGGATCCAGTCCGGCCCTTGGGATGAATTTGTGAAATGCAAAAATAGATATTAAGATATTAATAATCATTTTAGTTCAGGTTTCACATTCAGACTAATTCAATCTTAAGTGGATCAGATCAGTCAAATCCTATCATAATAACCTGTAAATACACACAACTCCAACATTTTCTCTTTGTAAATGAAACTATTTTCACATATTGACACCAAAACAAAGTATAATTTCGCAAAAAATGTAAATAATCTGAACAAATATAAAGAACCTGAAATGTCTTAAGAAAAGTGCAATTTTAACACTATTCTTCCTGTTACTAAATGTTTTGTGTATTTGTAGATCCACTGTATAAGATATAATGAACATGTGGAAATGATAAACTGAAGCAGAATATTATTATTTTCAGTTTGTTCATGTTATCCGCATTGTTAGAAAGGATAGTTTGTAGATATAAACATTTTCATTGTTTAATTTTACTTTTTTCACCCTAAAACATAGAGAAAATTTGGCATTATTTATATATTATGTTCTTATTTCAGTGGTCCGGCCCACTTCAGACCAAAATTTGGTTGAATGTGGTCCCTGAACTAACAGGAGTTTGACAGCCCTGGCTTACACAGTTTTCTTACATCCATGAACTTATCCTGTAAACAGTGATTTCTGTTTAAAAGCACTGGTTGTTTTTCCCATTCAGCTCCTTACACCTCCTTATTTCTTCACTCTGTCTTCTGTTTGTCTGTGGGGGAAATAATGTGCAACAGGTACCAGCTGTTGTGCAACATTTGTCTTCTACTATTTTGATTCTGCGTTTACTTACTTCAAAGTCATGAGAGTGCACACAGTCTAACAATAACAGCACACTTTGCTCCAGTCTGTGCTGTTTTTACTAGTTTTCTTTGTTGGACTGAAAATCAGGTTTGAGTTAACAAATCAAAAGCAGGAGTGTGTTTCCATAGATGGTGCGTTCAGGGAGCTCTCTCCCCGTCGGCCAATGACTGAATCCCACCTGAACCATCTCTCATGGATCCCTCCTCCCTTGTCATCAGTGAAACTAACCTTGTAAATAAAACCAAAAGTGCCTGAGCTCCATAAAAAGCAGGCAGCTGGCCTTGTTAGACGATCCAGACACAAATAGATCTGAATATTGATTCCGAATTTTGATGTAGTTCAGATGTGACCGATGCTGCCAGATACTGGAGCTGCAGCGCTACTTCGTACACAATAAGATCCGACTCACCTCGTTATTTGTGCATGTTTAACGTTACGGTTTACAAGAAATGAAGCCAGAGCATGCTGACACAATAAATCCTGACTCCTCCTAAATACACTATCGCAGGGTTTCTCAACCTCCTTTGAACCACTGAACGCATCATGAGCCAACTGGCCCCCCACATCAATATTTCCTTAACATTTAAGGGGAGATTTTTCTTCTTCAGTGAGATGTGAAGAAAGCAGACGGTTAGTTATGGCAGAAAATTATTATTTACAGCCAGAGCAGGAAAAATATATTAGGAATTTAGAGGAAGAATATTTAAAATCATAGTCATTAATAATTAATAAAAATTCAAAAAAGAGGAAAAAAAAACCTCAGTATTTTAGAAATTAACCTCTAAATTCACTTGGGAAGAAAAAAAATCTCCCATTAAATATTAAGGAAATATTGATGTTCATAAACTATATGGACAAAAATATTGGGACACATTATGTCTACAGCTGTTAGAGGTCCTGTCCATGAGGGTTATAGATAAAAACATAAATATAGCCTTAAAGTTTAATGGGAGATTTGAAGAAAGTAGGTGGTTAGTTGTGGTATAAAATTATTTACAATCAGAGTATGAAAACTATTTTAGAAATTTTGAGGCAGGACATTTAAAATCATAGTTGAGGCAAATAAAACAAACAAAAACCAAAAAAAAACAAAATCAATGTTGTGAGAAATAAAGTAAAAACCATCTCTGAGGCATTTTAGAAACAAAGATAACAATTTAAACCAAATCAATCAATGTAGTGATATTTATCCCAAACATTAGTCGTCATTGTTTTGTATCTCAGACCCCTGTTAGCAAAGAAACACCTGAATTCAACATGTCCACATACTTTTGTCCATATGATTTATAAACATCAATATTTCTTAGTTTAATGGCAGATTTTTCTCCCTCAATGAGATGTGAAGAAAGTAGATAGTTGTGGCAGAAAATGATTATTTACAGTCAGAGCAGGAAAAGTATTTTTAGAAACTTGGAGGAAGAACATTTAAAATCCGAGTCGAGGCTAAACCCCCCATCAAAACAAAAAAAAAAACTCCATGTTGAGAAAAGTTCAGTAAAAGCCGTCCCTGAGGCCTTTTAGAAGCAACGATAATGATTTAAACCAAACTAACCAATGCAATGATATGTATCCCATAATATAAATCCACATTAGACATTATCGTTTCGTATCCCAGACCCCTGTTACAAAAGAAACGCCCTCATTCATTTCGTCCCAATACTTTTGTCCCTGTCGTGTACATTTCCTGCACCTGCGTAGTAAAGCAGACGCTCTGTAAACAGCCTCCGTTCATTACCATCGCTCTGCTGGAGCCGTGGTGACACTCCGGATGCTGACTCTCACAGCGGTTGAGTTCACTTCCTTCTGAACGACCCCGTTCGCCACGCTGCTTTTTTTACAGCGGCTGAACAAACCGCAGGCCGTCACAAACCCCGGCGCCCCCCCCCCCTTCCCTCTAAAAGAGCAGTTAGTGGCAGTCTGGCAGCTCGTTTATTATGACGGCAGCTACACACTCGCTGAACTCCTTCTCCATTTAGGAAGGAGCTGCCGGTGAGTCATGGCGTGTCGCGGACGTGGACGAGACAGCGGCGGCTCGGTCCAACTGTAGGCCGTAGGAATTAATAGGAAGGGTCCCCTGAATGAGTGTCATGAATATGTGGCTGAACAGAAGCCAAACAGGGTACGAGCTACTCCCCAAACGTCCACACGGGAGAACGTTTCTCATGAAAGCACAGAAAAATAAGCGGGAAAAAAAGATGTTTATGTAAAGCAGTCGAGGGAATGAGCGGCCTGGTTTCCACCACCAGCCCAACCTGGACTTACTCATTATTATTCATACCATTCCTCTTACCCACCCAATATATACAGCAATCATTTAGCGCAATTAGTGCAATGTGATACATTTGCATCTTGTAGCAAGCACGAACAAGTTATCACCAGGGAGGAAATGTTAGGATGGATAAACACACAGATATCCAACTGGATCTGGTTTTCCTTCCTCAGATTACACTGGTCTATAACTTGTTTTAGAAATGATCTGATTCAGAGATTAAGGCCCAATCCTAATTCACCCTTTAGCCCCTCCCCTTGAAACTAACGCAAGGAATGATGCACGCATATTTGTCCAATGTTCTAAAAGTGATGTTCTAATGCTCTAAAGTATAATACAATCATTTTTTTAATGTATAATTCTTTGATTTTTGTTTAAATTTTTGAAGACAGGAATCAAATAGGATAACTTGATTTACGTTGATTTTCTACATGACAATAAGAAAAATTAATAAATGTAATAAAGTGTTGTTAGGTCTTCCAACAACACACTAAGGTTGAAAACTTGAAGCTGAACAGAGTTGCGAGGAATAGTGGTTGAAACATTCGTCTATGAAACGGGACAACCCTTCCAGACCTGTTCCGTCATCAGCGGTCAGTGATGCCACTATAAACAGATGTAGCGACTTTGTTTCTGAAATAATTCCCCATGCGTCGGCTGCTGGAACCACCTCAGTTCCATGGGCTTTGGGCATCTTTTTACGACCATCAATTATGCCATCTAAACACAATCAAACGCCATTAAACGGTCGATCAAAATATTTAGTTGTTTACGAAGAAAATGCGTACATTTGTGTTTCTTTCATCACTACTGCACTTTTTGGCTGCATTTACCTTCATCTTGTTGATGATTCAAACAGAATTATGGGAGATTTCTCCTCCCAGTGTGGTCCTGGAACAGCTCTGTTTCGAGGGCCAAACAGCCCCTCCCCTCTGACTCGTCGAGAATTGGGACACCCCCAACCCTTCACATGAATGAGCAAAAAGGAGTGGGAGGGGCCGAGGAGTGAACTGGGATTGGGCCTAAATGAGTTAAACGTTATGTATTTTAATGAGATGAATTGAAAAACAAATGACAAAAGTGCTGGTTACAATTGAAACAAAACCAAAACAAAATAAAGGAAATAAATTGTACACCAAGCAAGGAAAATATCTATAGATAATAACTGTATTATCTTAAGTCAACACACAAATATACTATAAATATATAAACACTAAACAACTTGCATTTCTTATGGTTTTAATGTTTCTCTTCTATCTTATCTTATTGATGAATGAAATACAACCAGACTTTAGTGGTTTCTGAACCAAAATACGGAAACGACATGCATTTGACGTGATGACGTAGCAGAACCAATAAGTAGGAACTGTTAAATAAGCAGAGTCGCAATCCCAAGGAATTAAACTGCTGGGAACTGGTTCTCCATTCCCATCCCCACTCAGAGTAATAAAAAAAACCTCTTCAGGTATTTTATGTTGATACCCAAGAATGTTTTTGAGCTCAGACCGGCCCTAGTTAATCCTGCAGCAGAGCGATGGCATGACATGAGAGACGACAAAGTGTATAACAGCAGGGGGTGAAAACCTGCTTATTTACCATTTGAGTGGAAAAGCTGGAGGGCACAAGTCTGCTCTGTTGTTTTAGTGCAGATGAAGGAGACTAAATAGGTGCAGTCGTTAACAGGAGAGAAGGGAAAGTAGCAGGGATTTCTGTTTGTTTGCTTAGTGGAAGTCTCCTGCGTAGCGCTGCAGCACTCCGGCCAAAGAGATGGATTTGTACGACTGTAAACAGGAAGGATCGGACTCTGGATCCAGCACCACGGACGCACACGGGCCAAGCAACACTTTGCCACCTTTTAAACAGTTACATGATGTCCATTAAAAACACCATAAACCTATTGTATTATATCGAACACAAAAAGACACACAGAACTGTTCTGTTGCTGTGTGAGGACCAGTGTCGGTACAAATGTAATGCATGATAGTAACAGATTACTTTTTGCAGTAGTGTAAGGCATTACTGATCAATTTTCAGTAATATTTTAGTTCAATTTTAGTTCAATATGACATGTCCAGGGTGTATGTGCCTTCACCCATAAGTAGCTGGGATAGGCTCCAGTGACCCCCATGACCCTAGTGAGGATAAAGTGGGTTCAGAAAATGGATGGATGTTCAGTCGTGTTTACATTACAACACACTTCAACCATAATTTCATTGCTGAAAGAAAAAACAAAAAAATAAAAACCCCAAAAAAACAGCAAGACCGTGACCCCTTAAAGCAGTGTTTTACAACCTTAGGGTTGTGGTCCTCTGGAATCCCACTGCAGTCGCCTGGAATTCGTAGTAATTGTTTTTTAAAAAATTATGATTTTTTTTTCTTTAAATGATTCAATTTATGTTTCATTCTAATTAAAACATCACACACTTTTCCTCATTAAAATCAAGTTCAAAATAAAATGCAGGATATAATATCTGAGAGGACATATCTTGATTGACCTGATCATGTGACCTATGCTTCAGCCCACTCAGACACAGTCGCTGTCAGAAAACTGGACCAATCAGAGAATGGACAGATTTCTTCACCCTCCTGACCCCACTAAGACTTACAAGAGAAACTGAAGGGTAAACCACAAAAAGATGCATTGTATACATTATATAGCCTAAATGTCAGCTATAATTAATGTTTATTTGTAGACATACATAGTGCAGAGTACAGTAAACTATTACATGATCAAAACAAATTAATTTTAGGGGGAAAAAAGTCTGTTTTGAATGTCTGGGTTGCCAGAAATTTGTGGTGAAAATGGAGTCATGAGCTAAAAAAGGTTGGAAACCACTGGGATAAGGAATCAAAAATGCATCTGTCAAGTTCTACTTCCTGTTGGTGTTCAGCCAATGGGTGAAGACGGCAGAACACAGTCCACTGTCCACAATGATGTATGCTCATTACTAACCCTAACCCTGCTTTAAGAAGCTACTTAGCATTAGCATGACCCCTGTGATCTGCAAGGACAAGGTAAGCAAACGTTTGACGAGAAATGTTTATTGATTACAGATTTATCTAACGATGTCCTTGGCTCCGCCCCCTTGTGTGAACATGTGAAATGTTAAAAAAATCGTAGCGTTCCTGCTGAGATTCAAACATCAGAGACCATAGCGTTACTTACTGAGCTATCGTCCACATGGACTTTGGATGCAAATTTAGAGAAGGCTCTGCTGTCTGGTATTGTGTGTATGGGTGTATGTGTTATTATTCGACTTTTTTGTTTGTTTGTTTTTTTTTTTTGGGGGGGGGGGGGGTGTGTGTCGTCTACTTTGCACACGCCATTTAGGATTAGCCAGTGTAACATAAAAGTAATAAAGGAGTCATGTAAATCATTACAGTTCTGAGGCAGGAATATTGTAAGGTAAGGAATTACTTTTAAATATCTATAAGTAATCTGTAATGGATTACAGTTTGGAAGTAACTTGAACACCACTGGTGAGTACAGATTAAAACAATGTCGTTGTACCTTCCTGCTGGACAGCGTGGACGGGCAGCAGTCTCCTCCATCGTACTGACAATAGGCCCGGTTATTGATGGTGTCACACCAGCCGTCTCCTCCAAAAGGCTGCACAGAAAAGACAACAAACAGCGTTATTCATGATGGTCCAACAGACATGTGGGCTAAGTTTACCCTGAGATCAGGGCTGTCAAGAAATATTAGGATAACTTTTGACTAAAAAAAATGGAAAATTCTGTAATGAAAATGTTTACATCTATGAATTGTACTCAAACATAACATGAACAAATATGAACCTGAAAATTCTTAAGTAAAACAAGTGCAAAGTTATTATTAAAATTCCATATACGTAAGAGATTTCAGGGTTTTTTAAAGTAAAAGGCTAGTTTGTAAATATAAACATTTTTGTATAATTTCGCTTTTTTTTTTTTTTTTTTACAGTTCAAGAAAAATTTGCAGTTTTCATTATTTATAGGGTGTTACAATAGTATTTTACTGCTCTGATCAACTTCAGATTGACCTAGAATGATTTTAACGGCCTTGGTTGTTAATTTCTTCAGTGTCATTTTTGCATTTCACAATTTCATGCCATGGGCCAGATTGGACCCTTTGGTGGGCCACATTTAGCCCCCAGGCCACATGTTCGACACCTGTGCCTTAGACGCATAAGTGGGTCAAAATGACCCAGTGAGGTTGGTTTCCTGCCGTATCTATAATAAAAGGTTAGTATTATTTCATATTCCACGTATTCCTCAAAAACATGTTATTGACATCATTAAAGACATTTTTAACTGAGCTTTTATACATTTAATGTAACTGTAGTTTTTGTGTTACTACCCCAAGCTTCCATAGGTGGGTCAAAATAATCTGCAGTCATTTACAGCGGAATTACATCTGAACCTTTGATTCATTCTTTATTAAGTTGACATTGTTGTTATATACCATATATGGATAGACTTTGCTTTTCAAATTTTCCAAATAAAAAAAAAAACATTATATAAAAGTTTTACTAAAATAAAAAAAACTACAAAAACAATTCTGGCCTAAAATATAATAGAAAGGATTATTTTTAACATGACAAAATGACAAAACACACAGATTTTAACACGTGTCATTTTAGATCCATTCATGGACGAGTTTAGGGTCCAAACACTCGTGCATGTACGGGTTAAAAAAATGACAGCGCATCTTCCCAGAACACAGATTCCAGTGAACACTCACTATTGTCTCACAATTAGGTGACTTCTAAACACTGCTGCAACCTAATCCCTGTTTTTGGTGTGGAACTGTGTACTTCAGTCACAACAGGACGTCACTCCAGCCTTTGGTTATGTTGACAAAGATCCCACACCAGATATGGAGCATTATTGACCAATGACACAGCAAGTATCTGTCATTTATTTAGCAAAGGCTTCACTTTAAACCCCAAACACAGGCATGTGGCTGGAGTCAGCTTTAAAAACAAGCTCATAGCCCCCAACCAAACCCACATCCACTTAGGAGCTACAAAAACATGGATCTGCTACATGAGCTCATGCATCGACCAGAGTTTAGGTTCAAGACACTCTTCTGAAACCTTTACAAGCCACTCATACAGTAGGACCACTTGGCCCCTCCCCCTTACTCTGTTTTGTGCGTACATGTGAAGGGGTAGTGTTGTCCCTATTCTCAATTAGTCAGAGGGGTAGGGCTAAGGCGGACGGCTGTTTGACCCTGCAAACGGAGATTTTCCAGGACCACACTACGAGCAGAGGGGTAGGAGAAATTACCCATAATTCTGTTGGAATCTTTGGCAAAATGCAAGTAAACAAAGCCAAAAAGTACAACAGTGTGACGACAGACACACGTAAATTGTACGTATTTTCTTCATAAACAGTTTTAATAAATTTCTTTTTTTTTTAGTATATTCGTGCGTTGACTTTTAAGATAATTATTATATATAGATATTTTCTTTGCTTATTATACAGTTCATTTACTTTATTTTGTTTTGTTTCAATTGTAACCAGCACTTTTGTCATTTGTTTTTCAATTCATCTTATTAAAATACATTTAGCTCATTTAGTTCCCAATCCCAGTTCACTCCTTGGCTCCTCCCCCTTTTCGCTCCTCCTCCATTTTGCTGATTCACGTGAAGGGGTAGCGTTGTCCCGATTCTTAGTTTGTCAGAGGGGTAGGGCTAAGGCGGACGGCTGTTTGACCCTTGAAACCCAACACATTGGACCTCAGATTGTTGACTCCCTGTCCTCACTGGAACTGTTGCTGCCACTTTTTTGTAATGTATGTAGAAATGACCAAAAATAGTCACTTGCCCGATAAAAGTTTAATCTCAAATACATACATATATCAAATAATTATCTATTACTATTACCTTACTAATAATATTCCATGCACAATTGTACTGTGTATGGAGGAAAAAGGTTGAACTCGGTCTGCGTGGTTGTAGAACAGCAGCAGAAGCTCCTCTGTCGCTGTCGGAGTCTGTCTGGGTTTCTGCTTTTGCCTTAGCCTTTCAACAGTTATGATTACTGTTTGTTGTTGGGTCTTAATGTTTAAGTGTTGACTTGGTCTTCCACTTAAATACCTCTAGGGATGTATCAGCAGCACATCCAACTTGTTCCCCTTGAAAACATTAGAATGATTTGCTTATTGTCGTTTGACCACAACTCTTGACATTGGACTCAGGAGGATGTTTCCAGGATGTTGGAGCCCACCATCACCAATAAACGCTAAATAATAAGTCAAAGGAGCATCACACTGTATATATGTTGTATACTGCAAAACGGATAAGTTCTATTTCCTGTTGGTGTTCAGCCAGTTACAGTATCAGATTACTTTTTGCTGTAGCGCAGTAGTGTAAGGGATTACTAATGAATTTGCAGTTCTATTTTACTTGGTACGTGTTCAGTAGTGCTTGCGTTACAACACACTTTTCGTCCGTAATTGAATTGCTCAAATGAAAACAAAAAACAGCGAGACCGTGAGACCTTAAGGAATCAAGAATGCGTTTGTAAAGTTCTCCTTCCTGTTGGTGTTCAGCCAATGGGTGAAGACGTCAGGAGACAAGACACTGGTCACAGGGATGTATGCTCATTACTAACTCTAACCCTGCTTTTAGAAGCTAGTTAGCCAGTAACCATTAGCATGACCCCTGTGATCCGCAATGACAAGGTAAGCTAACGTTATGAGTAGTTAGAATTCTTTGTCTATCTATGTCCTCAGTGCCCCGCCCCTGTTTGAATGTAGAAAATGTAAATCCTTGCTGGGATTTGTACATAGTAGACCATAGCGTTACTTAATAAGCTATCATCCACATGTACTTAGGTATGCAAATTCAATCTCAAAGCTCTGCTATCTCTTATATTGGGGGGGGTCTGTATGTAACTCAAAAATAATAAAAGAATCATAAAAATAATAAAAAATCATGTAATGCATTACAGTTCTGACTCAGTAATATTGTAAAATAAGAGATTACTTCACCCATAAAGACCCAAACATCCACCAGCGTCCAAACCTATTCACTGATCTAAACTGTTTAACACCTGTTGGTACACTAATCCTATCAATACATGTAAATAAATGTTGTAAAATACAGTTTCTCAGCTTTAAATAATAATCAGATATGACCCATTTGGATGTTCAGAGCCTCCATAGTTACCATGGAAACACCGTCATCTTCTACAACATTGATTCACCAGTAAAACCAATGGAGTTGGATCAATGACAGTGAATGGACACACTGGGTTTATGTTCAATTAATGATAGATTTGACTGAAAAACTCACTTTTTCTTCAGTTTTCTCTGTTTCCAATATAACCACCAACTTAATCTGAGCTTTAATGAACATCTACATGATCAGTGATTTAAATATAGAAAAATACCAGATTTTCACTGAAAAAAAATGCAAAGTACAGAGGATAATATTATAATTAATGGTGATAAATCAGTCAAAAAAAGATTAAATGGAGAGAAAAATCTACTTGGGAAGTGACACAAAAGTAGCAGTGGGTCTTTATGGGTTAAATAACAGTAACAAGTAATCTGTAGTAGATTACAATTTGGAAGTAATAGTAATAGTCTTGGTGATCTTCAGCTACTTGTGTTTCAAACATAAAACATGAATAAGTGCATTAATAAAGGAGTCCATCTGGAATTTTGCATAAGCTGTTTATCAGTTGTGATTGTTTAGTTAATCCATAAAGACCCAACAGTACTCTAGTGTCAGTTCCCAAATAAAATTCTCTCTATATATAACCTTTCTTTTATAGATAGATAGATAGATAGATAGATAGATAGATAGATAGATAGATAGATAGATAGATAGATAGATAGATAG
>JAQQZY010147985.1:0-32302 GCA_030068375.1 Ostorhinchus rueppellii
ATCACTGACCTTTCCTAGTTTAAGCTGTTTAACAAATGTTGTCCTCTGGCTTTCCAGAACCTGCTTATTTACTTTGGTCCCTTGTTGAAGCTGAGGAGACATGTGTCATATGAGTTTTAATCACAATATTACTACTTAAAATTACTATCATTTGGTAAGACAGTGACAATGTTGGCAAATGCACCTTAGTGCAGTTTTCACACTCCACTTCTTTTATGGTTTCTGAGGAGATGAAATGTTGAAGACACTGATCTAAAGAAACTGGCCGACCCTGAGGAAAAAACCCAACTCAGTTTGTAAACACTGCATAAACAATGTATATGAAGAAGTTAACTATACTTCAAACACTATTATTAACTATGTGTTCTTATTATTAATATTATTAACATTTTACTTACCCAGTGAGGTAAAGGGATAGACAAGGAGAGGCTTTCAAATGAATCATACCGCACTGGACTCTGGAATGCAATAAAGCCAATGTTTGTATTATTTGGAAACTGTAAAGGAATACCTAATTATTACCCACCAGAGCTGAAAATAAATGTACTCACTTGCTGTTCACAACGCTTGCATGACATGTTGCTTGTTAAACGACCATGAAAAGGATGTTGAAACTTCCAAGGACTTGGTATTGGATGAAGAGGAGCTGTGAAAAGCAAAGAATTACTGAAGTGAAATATATTTCTCTGTTATGTCATATTCTAACAATCTTCTCTTCTCCAGCTGTTTACCTCGAATTCTACACCTCATAGTTTTTTCCTCTTGTTCAGGTAGACTCTGTAATTAATAATAAAAAACAAAAAAAAAAAAAAAAAACACACACACACAAATATAGTATTAGTACAGAAATGTATCCACATTTATCATGTTTGAAACTAGCAAGTGAGGCTGCAGTTAACATGACCAGCACTGTTTTTAAACCAGCATAAACTTTTTATGAGACATATTCTGCAGATCTCAATGCAGGCATCAGGATATACAAGCTAGAATGGAGAGATTACCTCAAGAGACTGCATGTCAAACAAATGAGTGACTTTGGGCTGACGATCCCGCTCCTCCTCCAGGGAAGAAGTGAGGACATGAAAAAGCTCATGGGCATCCTAAGTACGAAGAAATTAAAATTGCAGACATATGGTTCCATGAATTTTAATAAATGGCTAAAAACATGTAATATACTGATAAATGGAAAAATTACTACTTTTAAGCATATTTGACCAACCTGCTCTTCGAAGGAACTGATGTGCCACCGGTACAGTCTGAGAACATCCAGCAGACATCCAGCATCAAGTATGTCCTCCTCCCCAGGCTCCTCACGGGACAGGGCTGTCAGTGTGCATTTATAGTAACAGTGTTCAAGTGAAAAAAGATAAACACTGCATGTCCTCTAGGGTTTACTGACTCACATTACTGACTGGTCTTGTATACCTTTGAGAAGCTGGAGCAAAGTCATGGATAGCTGGTTGTCTTTACAAGACTGAATTGAAGGTGACCCTGAAAACTTTTCCAGCCACCTGATGAAGGATGGACATGCTGCCAAACCCTGAAGCAAAGAATTCAGGAAGCAGGTGTTTCCTAAGTTCAAGAGACCTGGAACCATACCTGCAGAGAAACATAATGCCATTGGTACGGCATTGTTTTATAACCAGCACCCAACAAAACCTGTGTAGTATATTGTTACAGATTCTTACCTTTTTTTCTCTTCTTTCGCTCTGTAATCGGGCCCCACAAAACATATACTCCAGCTGCAATTGCAGCAGCTATCCCACCAATAACACCCCAGTTTTTTATCATTTTGGATCTGAGAAGACAACAATATGAATGAAGCAAAACCAGAAAAAAAATTAAAGAATTAAACTGTGAATGTAAGCTTGATGGCTATTTATATTTACAGAGCCAATCACCTCTATAGTAAGTTTTATTTTTTTTTTTTTTTTTTTTTCAAAATTTGTTTCAATCAGTTTCAAACACTTCAAGGTATTAGATAACATTAAAGAGTGCTGTCCTGTGACAGGCCCCATTCCTTTGATGAGAGAAACACATACAGACCTGTGAAGTTCTCCATCTCTTCTCAACAATAACATTAACGCATCAATATGACTATAATGGTCTGGTGAGAACTGGACCGATTTAGGTAACCTGTTGTAATTGAGTGTATCTGCTGAAAAGAAAAGCAAACAACGCGTAACACCACGCAAATTAACACAGTGATGTGATGTTTGATCCAATTACCAGATTGTGTGTGTTAAATAGAAGACCTGACGCGACTTCGGATAAGGCAAAGCCATTAGTCAGCCACTGACCCTGTTACCAAAACTGAAACTGTGCGTTATCTAACAGTTTACACACAAAACATCACGCTCGTAATAACGCCATGCCTAAAAAACACTGATGTGTAACATGAGCCAGATGCTACAGAGAAGCTATCGTTAGCATGAGGCTAACTTACCAACAACACCGAGGTTAGCCTGGCCTCGGTGAACTATGTTGCTTCCATAAATAAGTAACAAAGCTGCTATATTCAGTCGTCGTAAAAACTGTCCACTGCTAGGAATCTCCGTGACCAAGTTTTGTTAAAGTACAACATTAAACCTGGGGACTTCGTGCCTCCTGTCTTGTCTGCGCATGTTTGGGTCCAACGTACTCCGGCGTCGTAACCCCCTTCCCTCATGCCCAAGTGCACTCACTCTGCATAAGCTTTAGGTGTTGTTTTCCGGGGGAAAGATTTTACCTGACTACGGATCCAGTGCCAAGAAACTCGCCAACAAGCTTATCTGAGCTGTCTGGTCTGCACCACAACATCCTGCATTCAATGTGGAACTAATG
Source organism: Ostorhinchus rueppellii (assembly GCA_030068375.1). NCBI lineage: Eukaryota > Metazoa > Chordata > Actinopteri > Kurtiformes > Apogonidae > Ostorhinchus > Ostorhinchus rueppellii. Next base: position 2,824 of record JAQQZY010147985.1, read on the forward strand.
TATTTGATGGTGCGTTTCCAGACGGACGAATAGAAGAGCGTACCAATTTGTTTAATGAGTAACAAAAAGAGTTCATAACAATGGCATAATAACACAATAAGTCAATCGACTTATAGCATATTATTGGTCATATTTAGTGTCAGTAATATTCTCTGGTTGTTTCTCTGGTTTTAGTTTCAATAGACCACTTCAATAAAACACCTAGATGTGACAGTATTTTCAAATAATAAGAAAAATCTTTTCTCTTTTTTACTTTCTGTTTACTGTGATAGTGATCTGTGAGGGATAGGAAAATATAACTGAAGAAATAAACAAAAATTGCAACAGCTGCGTTTTGTAAGTAATAATACAATAAAAATATTTAACAGTTATGTAAATGTTTGAATGTTTAATATTTTTAAAAATATTTTTGTTTTGTTTTCTACATCTCTATAATTGTTAAACCTTTCCTGGCCAGTAACTTATTACATAACTAACCTCTTACTTGGCTATTTATAGTCTGTTGTTTTCATAATAGGGTACTTATCAATCTTTTTTCCAATAGATTTCTGTATCACTGCAACAAACATCTCTATTTATAAAAATATATTTATATACTTTATTATATGTCTAAATCAACATCCCAACCGAAGTTTTTTTATTATTATTTTTTTTTAATTATTGTTATTTTTAATTTTATTTTAATATACGCCAGAATAGCTGATTACCTAGGACAAGACTGTGTGAAGACTTGAGACTCACATCGGTTCCAAGCCATGTGTGAGACCAGGAGACCTGTATTTTGAGATCCAGCTGATGTGGTCTGTCCGTGCTCCCCGTGTTGTGACTCCATCATGCCGGTCTCTGATTGGCTGTCCCCGGACACACGGAGCGGGTCGCTCTCCTCGGTGCTGAATGCTGAAATCGCTAATCAGCGTGATAATGTAACAGCGATGAGGCCGAAAGGAGCGTCCGCCAGTAAACACTAAAATGGACGATGATCTGTTCCAATTGAGACAGCTGCCGTAAGTAGTACGATGCACAAGTGAAGGCCTTTTTGTTTTTATTCAGTCTGTTTAAGCCTCGGAGGCTCGTTTGGCCGACGCGTCGCCTCCTGACAGCTTCTTAGCCTAGTGTTTGTCTGATTAGCTCACCGGACCATAAATAACCCGACTTTCCGTATAAAACAACACCTTTCAGTATTAAGAGATCTCTAATTCTTTAAACCACCCTGTTGCAATCCTAATTTTACTGCGAATTGACAAGTTAGCATGTCGAGACACTAGTGGGGCAGTTTGTTTACAATCTCAATATTCTTCTAACATGAGTATTTTGCTCGTTCTTTATCTGTAAGAAAGTAAGTGCTGTTATTTTAAGAGTTCCATGTTAGGTCTCAGTTGTGTTTGTTGTCCTATCCAGTATCTAATATGATATATTTAACCCTGTCGTATATGCATGAAGCTAAAGGATGCCTCATGCCTTATACATCTACACATCTAGTCTGGACAAGTTAAGAAATGTTTTCTCAAAGATAAATAGAGAACTCTGACAGTATTAATCAGTTTGTCAGTCACATCATAGATGCTATGGATGATTCCTTATAAATATGTTCCAGTAGTCCAATGTATGTAAAATGGGGCCCAATGTTAGAGTAATGCCATTCTGTTGTATGTACTGTATTTTTTCCCTAAAGAGTCTAAAGTGCAAAATTGCATGGGCTCACAGAACAACACCACCATACTTGAATATCTCATAAACTCAGCTGCAGCACTGATGCTACCCAGGCAAGTAGGCTGTGTTATGTAATTACAGTGATTAAGACATCACACTCTGTATTTTGTATGTAACAAACCATCTATTTTCTACATCTGGAAAGTGATTGTGCCTTTTCTCAGCAGGAGATAGAAAATCTGTGGACATTTAGCCTTTATTCAACTGCCAAGTAGTGAAGAGCAGTGTGCAGAGGTGTCAGTTGCCTGACATGGTTCCTCCATAGGATAGAATTAACACCCATTCACAAAATCACAGCCAGAAAACGTTCATATCACCTAGGCAACAGTCTCAGACTCTCACTTGTACCGAGCTTTGCCCTGGCACTAGTTTCTTGAAACTCCTCTGAACCAGGCAAATTGTGTTGTAGTTCTGTCTTCAGGGCATAAAAATAATAGATTCCCTTTTTTGCCGTAGTGTTGTCCGCTTCCGTCGTACAGGTGAGAGTACACGCTCTGAGGATGAGGCTGAGAATCGGGAACAGGTTGTCAGGATTGCAGAACAGACTGATCTGGAGTCTGTGGCGCTTGCAGATGGTGCTGCAGTTCCACGGGAGTTCGCCAATCCTACTGATGGTATAGTGCAACATGACTCCATCTTTTTCAAACCATAACTGTATTTCCCTGTCCCTGCACTTTAATCATTACACACCTGTATCCTGCATGGATTTAAGTGGTTTTTTTTACCTCCCCAGTATACAGTAGCATGAATTATTTAAGTCATATCTCATGGATGGATTTTAAGATTCTTCATGTTCCTTTAGACACGTTCATGGTAGAAGATGCTGTCGAGGCCATAGGCTTCGGGACCTTTCAGTGGAAACTCTCCATCCTCACTGGTCTATCCTGGGTAAGAACTAGTCTTAACACTGAATTGAAACCAATCAATATGTCTGTGCTTCTAACTGATGGTGCATCTACTGTGTTCCTCTGCACTTCCTCTTCTCTCAGATGGCTGATGCTATGGAGATGATGATCCTTAGCATCTTGGCCCCTCAGCTCCACTGTGAATGGAGACTGCCAAGCCTTGAGGTGGCACTACTTACATCGGTAATGGCTCACTGATGTCGGTTAAGTGCTCTTTAGTTCTGTATGACTGGAGTTATTGATTAGAAACTGCTGCAATAAATCTTCTTTTTGAACACGGACAATCATGTGAAAACTGATCTGCCGTATGATCCCTAATGGTTTTTAATATCATTAGATATGTATCGTTGTGTTTTAATTTCAATTAATCCAAAAGGCATATTTATATTTCATAGATTACTGTAAATGTATCTTACACTGGCAACAGGTAATTGAGTAGTTATTGATTAAAAATGTATATATAAGACAAAATATGTTAAATGTTTGTATTCTCTGTATTCTCTTCCAACAGCACAGTCTCCAGTGAAAAAACATACATATCATAATGTGTCTAATGTCAGATTTGAGATATGTACTGCTGCTACATGTATATCAGTATCTATGACATTCCCATTGGTGTTCATCCATGCAGGCTGTGTTTATCGGAATGATGATCAGCTCCTCCCTTTGGGGTAACATATCTGATAAGTACGGCAGAAAGACAGTAAGTCCTGATTATACATTTGTCTGGCAAAGAGAATGTTGGGATTCATTGAGAGACTTTTTTCTCGGTTTGTGGCTGAAAGGGAATTAGTTTTTGGTGAATGATGATAAATTTTTAACATGAAGTGATGGTTCAGCACTGCTGTATATTAACTGTTCTTCTCTGACTCTATGCACACAAAGGGGCTGACCATGAGTGTGTTTTGGACAATGTTTTACGGCATTATGAGTGCATTTGCACCCATTTATGGATGGATCCTATTCCTTCGTGCGCTGGTCGGCTTTGGTATTGGTGGAGCCCCGCAGTCGTAAGTGACCTTCACTAACACTGGACAACAAAAAAAACTTTCCTTCTGCTGCAGGAGGAAAACCTTCTGATTTTTACTAAGTCATGCACATTTATTCCAAAGTTGCAATCAGAATTTCTCTAGCATGTCAGGGTTTGTTAAAAAAAAAAAGTCCAATCTTGCACCAAACACTTTTTATGTGTATTCACAATCTGTAGTTAATATGAACCAAATTGGTAAAATTTGCAGACCAGTGAAGAATAAAATACCCAAGCCCATCAGTTTGGCTAAAGTTGCTCAAAAATATTTCAGACTTTTACTCTTGTACTTGTGGGTTGTGACATTTTCCCACTGTAGGAACAGGAATTAACACCATGTTTTGGGTGAATTGGTACCTGGTTTCCATTTCAGAAATGCCTTGATGTCACCATGCCTACCACTTACATCACCTAGATTAGCTAAGAAAAAAAATAAAGTAAAAATCAAGGTGCAAATGAAAGAAATTAATTTTGAGTGACATTCTATAATCCATCTGTTCACATGCTTTTAATAAGCCATAAACCCTCAGTTTGTTTGTTTAAGTTTATTTCACACACAAACACAGTACAAAACATAGGAAAAGATGGGGGGGAAAAAAACAAGACAAAACTAAAAAAAAAAGAAAAAAAAAGAAATAGCAAATGGAACAATTGCTGTGCCTGAAAGTTTCTTAGTAAGTTAGTTACTCATAATCTGGGACTCCGTATTATTGTGCAAAATTCAAAATCAACTCAAAATCCCAATGTGACTGATTCTGATCTCAAATTTGGTTAAAATGATGTAACAAAAATCCTTGCTGACTCATGTAATCTCTCCTAAAACACTAATGTTGATGAGTATAGTTAGGATTAACAATGTTTCTTCTTATAAGGGTGACACTATATGCTGAATTTCTGCCAATGAAGTCCAGAGCTACATGCATCTTACTAATAGAGGTATGGACTACAGATAATGAAATAGGTTATGATTTAAACTGCTAAATCTCTTTTGCTTCTATAACCTGTCTCTTCTGTTGTTGCTTTACAGATTTTTTGGGCATTGGGCACTGTATTTGAAGTCCTCTTGGCAATCCTCGTGATGCCCACTCTGGGTTGGCGCTGGCTGCTCGGTCTTTCTACCATTCCTCTCTTCATCTTTGCTTTTCTATGTTTTGTGAGTAAAGCATTATAAATCATGACAAATATTGTACCATGTAAGTGTAGCATCTTCATTTACTGACATATATGTTTTTTTTGCTTTTTTTTTTGTGGACAGTGGTTGCCAGAAAGTGCTAGATATGACGTGTTGACAGGAAATCAAGAGAAAGCTCTGGCCACACTAAAACGTATCGCTGCAGAGAATGGGGCGCCCATGCCACTGGGGAAACTTATTGCTGCCAGACAGGTACCATGTTTTAATGCAGAGGATGCATGTTCTGGTATGTTTCAGGCGTATAATCTCTCTTTTGTCCTTTATTATAGGAGGATCGTGGGAAGATTAAAGACTTATTTTCATCACACTTCCGTTGGACAACAGTTCTGCTTTGGTTTATTTGGTAAATAGTCTGAACAATCACACCATCCAGTCAGAACTCATTGGTTTTCTTTCTCAAGTTCTCATCCTCCTCTATCTGCTATTTTCCAAGCTTGTCTGTAGTTTGTTGTAGACTCCAGTTGTTTAATTTTATGACTGTCTGGTGATTGTATGCTGCCTTTTCTTCTCCTTAGGTTTGCCAATGCCTTCTCCTACTACGGACTGGTGCTGCTCACCACAGAGCTCTTTCAAGAAGGCGGCGCATGTGGAAGTGAGTCATTGTTTCAACACAAAAACTGACACATTGATGAACTCACAGACAAATACACCCACACGGTGATAAAATAAGGATTATATTGTAGATGTGAAAGTGTGTGTTTTAGTCTTAACATCAGATTTGGCAATCTGTGGCAGTCAGTGCCAGAATAAAAGCTTTTTACAGCTAATATTTTACACCCACAGCAGGAAAAAGAACTGATCCTTAAGAAAGAATTATTGGAATATCTGCAGGTTCATAGGTTTTGTTGATTGAAGTAATTACACTTGTGCTATTCCTACTATGACAACTGAAAAGTGTGTCACTAAAAAGTCAGTTCTCTGTACAAAAAGGTTTTTTTTCTTTTTTTTTTTTTTTAATTTAAGTTCAGCATCGCTAAACCAGTGCTGGGTGTGTGCTGTCCTCTTTACTGTTTTATATCTCCCTCCAGTGGCCAAAGGTAATAAGATGGAGCTGCGATGTAACTTGGAGTGTAAATATCTCAATTCTGATGACTATAAAGACCTGTTGTGGACCACCTTATCTGAATTCCCAGGTACACATGACTGCATTCATTATGTTTCCATAGTTAGTCAGTCCACATATTTTCACTAAATGTTTCTGTACACAGGGTTTGTTTTTTTTTTATTGTACATTTTGTGTTTTCTACATGATACTGTATTTAGTACCCACATCTTCAGCAACTGAATAATAAAATAAGAAGAAGAAAGAAAAAAAAGTATTAGTATTATGGTGTGGTATAGTTTCAAAAAGTCAAATTTAGTTGCTGTTTTGTAATAGTTAAAGCAGGGGTGTCAAACTCATTTTAGTTCATGGGCCACATTCAACCAAATCTGAAGTGGGCCAGACTGGTAAAATAATAACATAATCATATATAACTAATGCCAACTCCAAACTTTTCTCTCGGTTTTAGAGTGAAAAAAGTTACATTATGTGATTAAAACCTTTATATCTACAAACTATGCTTTTAAACAATGTGAATAATATGGACAAACTGAAAAAATAAGTGTAATTTTAACAATATTCTGCTTCAGTTTATCCTTTACACAGGTACATTATAACATATAGATCACAGTGGATCTATAAATATACAAAACATTCAATAATAGATAATATTGTTAAAATTGCACTTCTCTTAAGACATTTCAGGTTGTTTATATTTCCTCAGATTATCCACGTTTTGCAAAATTATACTTTTTGGTTTGAAAATGTTTACAGAGATGTGAGTATTTATTGGATATTATGGTCGTATTTTACCGATTTGACCCACTTGAAATTGAACTGGTCTGTATGTGGCACCTGAACTACAATGATTGTTAATATCTTAGTTTAATTTTCATATTTCATAAAGTCATTACAAGGGCCGGACTGGACCCTTTTGGTGGGCCGGATTTGGCTCCCGGGCCACATGTTTGACACTCCTGGGTTAAAGTAAAAATGTCTGACTTTCTATACACATGTACATTACACACTGAATAAAGCACATTGTACACACACGTATGTTCACATATAACACACAGAAACATGTATGAATAAAGAATAGATTGCTAGCGATCATGTGAAGTACTCATGAATATTTTGTTGCACAGGGCTTCTGGTAACACTGTGGGCTATTGATCGATTGGGAAGGAGGAAAACCATGGCTCTGTGTTTCTTCGTCTTCTCTTTGTGCATTATTCCACTCTATGGTTGTGTTGGGAGGTAAAGCCCAGAATAGTAAGAATTTAAAAAGATTAAATTGTGGATCCAGTATTTATCCAACACTTACATTGTTTGTTTGTCTGCTGCAGGGCATCCATGACAGTCTTGATATTCATTGCCAGAGCTTTCATAGCAGGAGGGTTCCAGGCTGCCTATGTGTACACTCCAGAGGTAATTACAGAACATTATAGGAGGTTCTTGCATTTTGAGTATTTTTATTTTGTGCAACTTTCTATTTCTACATGGGTACATCTTTTTTTTTTTTTTTTTTTTTAAATCTCACTTTATTTATAGACTTTTCTCCTTTTAAAATAACTATTTTTCATGTCCTCCTTGTCCAGTGAAAACCATACATCTCCAAATATCTTGATTTTGATTCCTCCTTCTTAAGCTAAATAAAACTCTCTTAAATTCACTGAAAGATCACAAAGTTGGAAATAGAGTTGCCTTTGAAGCTCATGAAAAGTTGACAGTTTAGAGAATATGACACATTGCTGTAAAATAAACTATCCAACAGTATATAAAGCAGTTAAACTTTTGAGCTTAAATTTAACAAATGAGAAGCTTCTCATTGCATCAGTCAAATAACTTGTTGCAGTTGAGACATAGTAATAGTAATAATCTGTTCTTACCTATGTGCTTAGCTCAATCCAGGTAGGGGCTTTTTTTTAGCCATGTAGTGTAATGATGGATTTTAAATAACTGGAATGTATTGTTTCTCAGTCTTTGGTGGTAATGACTGTTGCCCCACCCCCCAGTCGCAATGGGGGTGCTACATATGTTACATATATTTTTTTATATATGGGTTTTTTTGGAGGGGGGGTGCAGGAGGCTCATGATGACATAAAGGGGCATTTGTTCAACCACTGTTGTAATCCACTTAATGCTAAATTAGTTGCAGTTAGTTCAGCTGAAATCAGATCCATAGCCACGTAAAGTCTCTCTCATCTCAGTCTTCTCATGGTTTTCCATAACTCTCTAGGTGTACCCAACAGCGACCCGGGCTTTAGGGTTGGGAACAAGTAGTGGAATGGCCCGAGTTGGTGCTCTCATTACACCTTTTGTTGCACAGGTAACACCCACTTGCATATTTCTCCTTTAAATGCAGTATAAAATGAGACTATATTGAGGACTTCATTTCTCCTGGCTTCACCCCGTAGGTGATGTTGGAGTCTTCGGTGTACCTGGCTCTCTCGGTGTACTGCTGCTGCTGCCTCTTAGCTGCCATTGCCTCCTGTGCACTGCCAATTGAGACCACAGGACGGGGCCTCCAGGAATCCAGCCACCGTGAGTGGGGCCAGGAGATGATGGGCCGTGCCTCCTCCCACAACGTGGGGGGAATCCCTCACTCCAGCTCCACCTCGTAGGGTTAAGGGCATGATGGAGGTGGTAGAAACGAAGATAAAAAAAAATACAGGGAGAGGCAAGAAAGCTACTCTAGTTTTCTGTGTCCATCTCCACTTTCATCTTATGACCCTTAAGTTTAGGCACTACAGTGGCTTCAGTTAAAGCCAGGCAGCACAATATTTTCAAAACATGTCACTGTACTAACTGTATAGTCTTCAGCTACCATTGCTGTCACAATCTTGTCACCGTTTAACTGCACACTGGGTGACTTGAATGAGCAAATGACCTACATGGGTGCAAGATTACATATCTTAAGTGTATGATGGTGACATGTGACACCTTCTGGAATGAGTAAGAATTTAAATACTTGAGGCCAAGTATTTGAACCATGCTTTTCTAATTCAAAAGAAGTAAATGAGGGGGAAAAAAACAGGGTGAGAAGTTAGGAGATAAGACAAAATAGCTTAAAAAACTAATATCTTTCATAAAGAGCCTTTATACTACCTATTCAGTAAGTGGTTGATACAGTCAACCCTATGATAAAGCTGCTTCTTGTACATGCTGATGATAGACATATAGATAAGAAAGGCTATCATCTTGCGCACACTAACTGCCTGTTCAAGTCCATTAACTAGAATCTCAGCTTTACAAGAAAGGCATTGCTGGAGTGAAAAACAGATCCACATCATTACAAGGAAGTTGTTACAGTAGGTCAGTGAAAGGATTAACTGAAGAATTAAGTTTAAAATTCACTTCATTCAGTTGACTATATTTTTTTTTCTCACGGTGTATAAATGCCTTTTTTGTTGTGTTTTCATGTGAATGACCAGAACACTGAAGTGTCACAGAGTGTTTGTTTTCCCCAAAGAAGCAGACAAAAGACAGGGGTTTCTTCTGTAACAAAGACAAGGGTCACTTCAAGCTTTGATTTTTTGACTTTATATTTACAACTATTTAACAAATCTTTCGAAAAATTCATCTGCGACATCATGGAAATTCCTCAGAATTTCCTAATTTGATAACAATATGTAATTCACAAAAATCAGAGTGCATTTAAAGACTTATTATGCAAGTCAAGTGTTCATTACCAAAGCTAATTCAACCTAAGTATGAAGAACATATGTCTGAAAATATTGGCATCAATATAAGTATATGATGTTAGGATCTTCAACCCATCTATTACTGTGCAACGTAAAACACTTAGACCTACTCATGCTTAAACAGCCATTTAGCACAATGTTACATTCTGTAAATAATGTACCAATACCTTGTTTAGTTGTTGTCTTTGCTTTTGTTTGTATCAGAGCTGGCGTGGAGGCAGACTGCCCATTCAGATTCTACAACTAGCACACTGACTCTTACCCGCCAGTATTTGAAACCTATGGTAGTGCTGCATTAAGTGTCTGTGTGCACAGATTCTTGTCAATGCACTGGATGTAAATGTGTATGATACTCAAGTAAAAAAATAATGTTTCAAAAAGAAGCTGTTGTTTCTTATTTTATATACTGTTACATGATTGTGAATTTATCATTTGTAAGTGAGAATGATTACTGATATGGAATAAGTTTTCTTTCAATGTTAATCACAGATGTTATTACAGACGTCTAGCTGACTTTTGTGGTTGTACACATTTACAGGCGACTTTTTGGCCCCTTTCCTTTTTGTTGCACGATCTGACCAAATAACTTGGCTGCTTCCTCGGAACAGCCTCTATGTATAGTGAGTCCAAAACCTCCATGTCCATAGTTGTGGATTACCTGAATGAAACACATGATATATTAGCCACTTCAGCATCAAAAGTCTACAGGATGGAACTGATGAGCTGTTACGATTCACCTCTATAGAAGATGGCCCATACTGGATGGTCTCCCTCTCCAGCCTGACTTTGCTGCGGACAGGTCTTAGCCCGGACCAGTCCTCCACTATTCTGGCATGCTGAAGTTTAAGAACAACAATCCTTGATCAATCGCACATTGAGAATACAGTAACATTTTTACATTTTGCTTTTAAAGGTTCTTCAGTTGCATGTTAGCATTCCCTGTGGGGGTTGATAAATATTAAAAAAGGCCAGTGTTTGGCAGAATCAGAATCATTTATTACTGGCCACACAAAAGGTTGATTTCAGTTCAGGTCGCATCATCTGGAAACAGAACACCCACAAAAAAAGACACATGTAGCCAACTCAGACAATACATACAGGTTGTTTTGGTTAAGTGTTCTTATGACAAAGGGAATGGAGCGCCTCCTGGAGGGCATCAGAGTGAAGAGGTGATAAACAGGGCAAGTGGGGTCAGGGTGTTTTTTTTTCTTTTTATTGCTCATTATTATTATGTTATGTGTTTGAGGTAAAGTCTAAGGATGGGAGGGGTTTACCAGTAATTTTACCTAATTCATCTGTTATGCACTGTAGTTTTTTGCATAAGCATCCAAGCTCCAGCAGACTATTACTGAAGAGTATTGTTTTGTTTTTGTTATTGTCTTATTAAAGACATACTTCATTTCCACATAGTAGTTGATTATAATGCACCTTAATACTATAAAAAAGGTCATTCTATTCTGAGATTCAGTGGAAAGATGGTGATCCTAATGTGGGAGCAAGTCTCCACACAATTTTTTTTGCAACCCCTGATTACAAAAGGTTGAGAGATTGTGTAAAAGGGAAATTAAACCAGAATGCAATGATTTATAATTTCATAAACTTAGATTTTATTCTTGATAGAACATAGAAAATAAATTAAATGTTGAGACTGAGAAAATGTGCCATATTAAGGAGAAAAAAATGGGGAATTTATAATTTGATCGCAAACAGATCTCCGATGAAGGGGGCATGTTTTCCACTGTACAGCTTCCCCTCCTCTTTTAATAACAGTCTGTAAACATCTAGGAAGTGAGAATATCTGCTGCTGGAGTTATGGGAGAGTAATGTTTCATTCTTGTCTGATATAGGATTGTAGTTACTCAACAGTCTGGGACTTTAATATTTTCTGATTCATGCTCACCAATGGTTTTTGAGTGGTGAGAGTTATAAGCTGAGATTTGTAAATCATTGCATTCTATGTTTAAACACATTTTGCAGAATATCCCAACATTTTTTTTTGAGCATTCTCAGGTGATAATACAGAATAGGGGATGTGCATTTACATCCCCTAATTCTTACACACTGAACCATTTGTAAAATTGAACAAATGTATTACACATACTTTGAAGTATTTTGATTGAATTATCTCTCAATGGAAACATTTATTGCCACATGAAACACAAATCTATCTTCTTACTTTGAGACTTGGCTCAAGTTTACAGGCCTCTTCCCAAATATGTTTATGGTCGACGGAGTTGTTCTGTTCGCTCCAGTTTCCTACTTGGAACACTCCACCAACAGTCACAAGACGACTCCTGCAAACAGAAATTAGAATGAATGAAAAAACAGCTTCAGCACTGTAAGAAACTGCAACACTAACATTTCAGAGTTGAGGCAAATTTGATGAGAGTACATTTCTATAATGTCTGAAATTATTGTTGCAGCATGATCCTAGACACTATGAAAAACTAAAAATGTGCAAAAGAAGCTTTATTTGTACAGCAAAATGTGCCAGTATTTATTTAATAGGATAGTTAAGTACAGGCAAAATTACCCTGGAATGATGTAGGGGGAATTATACACTCCTTCTTTAAAATCATGTGTAAGAATCCAGTGCTTCAGCCATGGAGCATCCACCTAAAACACATAAGGAAAACAAGAAGCAACTACGACTTCCACTGTATCTTTAAAACTTATAAAACTCTGGATGAACTTTAAACCGCTCACCTTTATTATCTGACCTCGGCCTGGTGTGAGCTCAGGGTCCGGCTGGAGTTCTCCTGATCTTATCCCACTGCAGTTTATTATCACGTCTGCTCCACTTTCTGCCAGCTAAATATAAAGAAGCGTGATAAGAGAGAGTAAACCTGACTGATAACACCCTCTGCTAGTCTTTAGCTCTTAAGGTAAAGGTAAAATGTGTGATCCTTAAAAAAAGATTTAAATAAAGAGCAGTAGTGACTATAACTTTCAAAAATGACTCCACTAACCTCCTTAAATGACTCTATTTTCCTGTGATGAAACTTCACACCTCTTTTTTGCAACCTACACAAAGACACAACAACATAAAGTGAAGATAAGACACTATCAAGAGATTTTTCCTTTCTTGTTTTTATAGGGTAATAAATGTTGTCGCAAAGTACTGAGCTAAGGAGTTCAACAGGTCATACTCAGGATGATTGTGGCTAAAGTGCTGATGCAACTAGAAAGTGGTTACTTGTAATGAATACAGTAAATATTTCACTCACCAGTCCATAAGCCAAGGTAAGTACGTTTTTCCCTCCACCATCAGAGCCGTGTTGAACCACCCATAACTTAAATGTTGGGAATATTTTAATAGAGAAAAATCTGTTAGTGCAGCAGTTCGTTGACACATAATCATGCACATCAATTCATAAGGTTTTTACTTGTGCAATATACAAATATATAAAAACAGTCCAGAACATGTAAGGATAGATTAGGCAAGCAAATGTTTTTAAATATCTAAAAATGTCTTGTATTTTGTCAACTGCAATATACAGCAAGAGAATTTTGCCAGTGTATTTCATCAAGTGGAAAATGAATTATTCTTGGTTTTTATGTTTTTCAAGTGTTTTGCTGCTGAGATGCATTTTTGCAAAAAACATACGAGTATCCAGGGAACAGCTGCAGCTCTCGCTCTGTGAGCTGTCTGAAGCCCAGGACAATGTCTTTAAATGAGGGATCCTGCAATGAAAAACAAGTACAAAGATTTACCTGTTATTCCATAAAGACAGACAAGAGAGTAGAGTAAAAATGAAACATCCCCGAGGGGCAATTCATCACAAAAATACAACAGTAGCGATGATCATACAGTATAGACAACCTAACAGGTGTACTAAGACTGTACACATTATACAAAACACAGACTAACAGCACATGTCACTGTTGTCAATCCTCCAATTGTCAGTCAGCAATCACAGGAAGCAACACCAGCAGACTAGACATTAGTTAAAAACTGCCAACAGGAAAAGGAAAAAAAAAGACCTCATGTATTTATTTAATGCACCTTTAGGCAGACAAATTCTCCATGTTGATGAGAGCAGAACAAACTCATTACTTAAAGGATGCAGTGAATCGGACAGGATGATATGGGATATATTGGATATGTTAGTTGTGTTATTGTGCAGTTTGAATATGGAGTCCTAATTATCTCCTGAGTCTGCCCATCAACTAGCATGGCCCCTCTGTTATTGTTTTGCAGCCTTTCAGCTTCTCTACTAAGTAAAGCTACACAAAGCACTACAATCAGTGTGGCAGATAGTTATGGTTTTTGTGTGTTTTATGGTACATACTGATTGACATTTAGTGAGTTAATGAATGAGATCAGAGTAACTATATTCCACTAAACTCCATTTATCTACCCGTGTGGTCAAAAGAGAAAAAGAGCCACCACATAGGATAAGGTCACATAAAGGACTACTCACTGGTGCTGGTTCAGTGCAGACATTATATCCAGACTGAAGGAATATACCCATTTTTACAGAATCTGGTGAACTCAGGAAGCTCAGCAAGTAGTCAAATGTCTCTTTATTCCATTTTCTAAAGATAGCAAAAGGAGCAGCAAATGTCAAGATCACCGTCTATTCAGAGCTAAAGTAAAAAATTAAGCAAAAAAAAAAAATAAATCCAGAAAGTGCACTTACGTTTCTTGGACATTGCCCTTGTCATAGAGGTACGGCTGCCAAAATCCAGCAGCTCCATCACTTGTGGTCAGTGGAGTGAAGCGGTCTGCATACACTTCAATGGTCAGTGGGCTTACAGTGGAATGGTAGTGCTCATATATGCTCTGAGCTGTGGACAGGCCTATGACTCCAGCTCCAATCACTGCCACACGCATGTCTGCACAAACTGACAACACAGTGACTCAGTCTTAGTTATAACAGGCAGACCATAACAGACCAGCATTTACTAGGACACAAATACTTAAAGATACTTCTTAAATTCATTGGTATTCTGTTTTATTTTAAGTAGCTAATTATCACAATTGAAATGAATATCAAGAATGCATTGAAATGTCAAACACAAATCTCATATCACACAAATATTTTAGACTTTCATGAACTATTGCTTTAAATTAGATCCAATCATCTTACACATTTGATCACTTGAGGCTGCACTAAAACTTCAGTGTCTCAACTGTTTATATTATGCAACAGAACCAGCCACACGTCACAAACACTGACTCGCCACGTGTGTAAGTTGTTGCATAACCGAACACAAACGCAAGAAACTAACTTGAAAATCGATGTTTGCTTTAGAAAAAGTTGTTTTTACCTTGAACGACGGTCGGTATTTGTGCAGCAGTTGTGGAGGCTGGTGGTAATAGTTGGCACAATGACCGAAGGCGGAGACATTGGCCACGCCCCCAGAGTAGTCTAATTACTCTGACTTCAACATGCATGACCCACATACAAATCAAAATCCACTGTGGTCACACAGCGCCTGAACCCCGTGTTGTCTATCAATTTTGATTCTTGTTCCTAGTGGATTATTTTAACGGAGGCGGCGAAAAACTTTGAAGAAAAGTCAGGAAAGTTTTCAGGGAAGTTAGGTTTATAGGAAATTGCAGATCAAAACTGACCATCTTTACCCTTCATAATAAATGAGTTATTCCAGAGTTGGAGGACAATTTAAGCAACACATTTGTTTTTTAATGTACCCGTTATTTTATCATTTCTGTCATGCATTTCAGAAAATCATTTATCAAAAATAATCTTATCTCTCCAGTAAAACATTTACCATCAAGTAAAGAAAGTCACCATCACATTAAATACACATTTAATTTCAGATGAGATTGGTCTTGATTTAATTTGGGCAACTTTTGAAATCAGCTTGCCCAACTTTTTAATAGTCACTTTTTTTTTTTTTTTAAACTCATGTCACTATTAATTAGCAAATATCTCAAATCCATTTTGCATTAAATCATTCGAACTATAAAAAGGACAACAGGTCAAACCCACATGAGTTTAGAGAAATCATTTAACCCTTTATAGGCCACTCATTGAAATTCAGAATTCCAACCTTAGGGTGGTATTTGGAAGACCTAAGATTATTTTTGTGAAATTAAAGAAATATATTTTGTAGAAAATCAAGAGCAATGAAGTTACCATATTTGCTTCCTTAGCTGTAAGGGGGGAAAAAAAAATACCCAAGGAAGACGCATATAAGATGTAAACATTTTAGAATGTTAGAACGTCACTTTCAGAACATTACTATCAAGTCCGAACTTAGACGAATGACCCAGATGCAGATATTCACAAGAGACAGAATAAAAAGGAACATTAGTTTAATGTGAAGATATACAAGATTAATACAATATCAATATTGTTCTCGATCTTCAAGGGGTAATCCGGGTTCAGGGTCTGGTTCAGGCCAGGGGTCGGGAACCGGGTAAAGCAATCCAAAACAGGCAACGGTATCAGGGGGGACACGCTGACTCTAGTGGGGGACAGGCAAAGGTCAAACACCAGAAGAGCAGATATGAGCATAGGTACCAAAGGGATTAGACGAAAGCCAAATACCGTGATCATGCAAGGTCCAGAATCCAGATATCTGTCAGAAGGGTGAGGCAGTAGATCAAGGAGGGCTGGGCAGATTCGGAGGTCCAAAAACAAAGCAAGGGTCAAGTAGGGCACAGGCTGAGCTCAGAGGTCGAGAGGCAAAAAGGGCCGGTACACAAGAAAACAGACAAGACTTGGAAGACTGCTGGACCATGCTCAACAGATGAAGAACAACAAACTGACACAAGTGTGAGGACAAGACAGGGTTTATATACACAGAAAGGTACTTAGGAAATAGAGGACAGCTGTGAGAGTCAGAGGGGTGTACCTAATCACCGGAACGGACCGAAACGGACCCAGATTTCGACAGATATACATCAAAAACTCTTGTAGAAGTCACCTGTATACATACATATACATCCAATGATTCGAAACGGACCGAAACAGACTTAGCCAGATACACATTAAAACTCTTTGCCTACTCTTGTACTCACCATTGAGATATTTCAATGATCAACACAGACATTCTTACCAACTATCAGGCATAGTTTGTGTCTTGTGCTCCGTGGACTGGTTATGTAATACAATTTTCAGTGAGAGGCAACAACAACAACAAAAAAAACATTTACTTGTGCCAGCCTAGCACCAGCGACCTATGGAATTGCAAAGACTGCATTGACATAATGTCATTGTAAGACCAAAAAAGGCTATTACCAAACCAAGGTAACGTTTTGACCAAGTTTTCATATTTTATGGAATGTTTTGGAGGTGGAACTACTGGATATACATACAGGTGAGTACAAGAGTAGGCAAAGAGTTTTAATGTGTATCTGGCTAAGTCAGTTTCGAATCATTGGATGTATACGTACATATACAGGTGACTTCTACAAGAGGTTTTAATGTATATCTGTAGAAATCTCAGTCCCTTCCGGTAAGGTCTCGTAGGTTCCGGTGATTAGGTACACCCGAGTCAGAGCAGGTGCAGGTGATCACCGGAGCGGGAAAACAGGAAATAAAGACAGAAATCACCACACCGAAGAAACCTCTTCAAAATAAAACAGGAAGTGAACTAAAAACAGAGAAAAAGCACATTACCTTCTGAGCCCAGACCTGACAATTACAACAACATAAATGCTGATCCAGTCCTGTCCACATCAGCATGATCCTTTTCAACAACATTCCTAACATTAGTACCATTACTTCGTGGTACCTACAGTAACAAAGCAGGTACACTCACTGTTCATGCACAGGTGGACCTTACAGACCCTGTAAACCCCAAATGTCAAACATGTGGCCCGGGGACCAAATCCAACCTGGCTTAGGGTTCAATACGGCCCCTGGGATGAATTTGTGAAGTGCAAATATTACACTGAAGATATTAACAATCAAGGATGTTAAAATCCTTTTAGATCAATAGATTAGATTCAATCTAAAGCAGTGTTTCTCAAATAGTGGGGCGGGCCCCCCTGGGGGGGCACGAAGGCCTGCCAGGGGGTGCATGGGATCTCTCCCTGGTTTTTTTTTTTTTTTCTTCAGGTTAGGACATGTACCAGATGGATCTAATGGTTTAGCATTGGACCACCCTGGACTCATTTTGGTGATGTGTAACTAGATAAAGAGTTTGGGGAATGATCAAGGATTGGACTGGAACAGAAACCTGGGACATGACTGTGTTTTGCACAGTTTCTACTTTAATGCTCTTAGATAAGAATGGAATCAGGCTCGTTGAACCACTGATATGATCCAAATGTTCATCTTTGTTACCAAAATTTGTTTATGGTTCTAAAAAAGGACATTTATTGTCATAATTGTGTGATAATCGTACATTTCCTATTTTTTTTGTATAAATATTGTCTCCGGGGGCAGTCCTGTTGTGCTTATGTGTATTATTCAAGAAGAAAAGTTATTTTAAATTTACATAACAAATTATTCAAGGAAAAGCAAAAAATACTGTTATGATATTGATGTTTTTTAAAAAAAATAAAAGTTACAATTGCACCAGTGTTAGGATGTTATTGGGGTTGAGGGGGCCCTGGAGATTTTTTGTCCTCTAAAGGGGGGCCTAAGAGAAAATAATTGAGGACCACTGCTCTAAAGAGTGGATCAGACCAGTAGAATACTATCATGATAACATATAAATAATGAAAACTTTTAATTTTTCCTTTTAGTTTTAGTGTAAAAAAAAATAAATAAATAAAAATAATTTTAAAAAAAGTGAAATTACACAAAAATGTTCACATTTACAGACTAGCCTTTTACAAAAAAAGTGAATAACCTGGAATCTCTTAAGAGAAGTATGTTGATTTTTAATAATATTCTGCCTGTAATTTAGTGTTTTGTGTATTTATAGATCCACTGTGATCTCCAAGTTGTGATTCATATGCATAAATGATAAAGTAAGCGTGTAATATAATATTATAATATAATAACTAATTTTACTTGAGAATTTTCAGGTTGTTCATATTTGTTCATGTCATGTTCGAGTACAATTCGTAGATGTAAACATTTTCATACAGAATTCTACTTTTTTCACTCAAAATTTCTTATCCTATTATTTCCATGAACTAAAATAAAATGAGTTTGACACCCCTGCTGTAGACGACATTTGACTTGAGATGGTTGACTCACTGTCCTCACTGGAACTGTTGCTGTCACCTTCTTGTCATATATTCGGAAATTAGCACAAAATAGTCACTTGCCAAATAAGGGGTTAAGATTATTTTAATAAAAATCATATGGTACCAGTGTTGGAAATTAGAGTAACAGGTTGCTGAGACATTATTGGATGGCCTTCTACCATGCCCAATTTTTAAATAATCACATATTTTTTGTTCACTCTTTCACTATTGATTTTTAATTATCTGCAGATAAACTATTTTGCAAATCACTGTTAAGCTATTAAAAGTCATATGTTGTGAACTGTAACGTTTGGGTGTGTGTGCTTGAAATGCTGTATTATTTTCTGACATGTCCGTGAAGGCACCACTTCCTGCACACACATCCCTGCCTGCGGGGTAATACCGCTGCTTTCCCTCCCTCCATCCGTCCATCCATCTGTTCGATGTGTCGTTAGCCCAGCAGCTAGCAGCTCACCAGGCCACAGCGGCCGGCCGGTGCATCTTCAGCTTCCAGCCATGGCGTTGGTTACTCTGCAGCGGTCCCCAACCCCGAGCGCCGCATCGTCGGCCAGCACAGCCACAACGACCGCGGGGGAGGTCAGTTCGGTTAGGGTTTGGGTTCGGGTGGACAGAAATGATGCTATGCCGGGAAGAGGCGTTAGCTGAAAATGTGAGGATGTGAGTGATGTTGCTGGAGAAAGGCCCTCTGATTGAAGCTAAATCAACACTAGCACCGTTAGTTATGCTAGCTTTTTAGCTAACGACAACCAAGAAACGGCTTCGTTATTGATAACCGGTTTTAGCTGGACCCAAACACTTGTCAATTACAGTGTTAGGAATATTATTATTGTTATAATATAAGATCGTTTCATGGTAAAAATCTACACACCCGTTTAACTGTTTAGGCATTAACGTTATTATACATTAGCTTGCCTTATGAATGATATACGCTGTAGCCTACGTTAGCTGTTTATGATATGACTGAAAAATAGCGTTGTTGTTTTTTAACATTCACCACACTGTCTTCCACATTAGACTATATGAATTGGAAATACTCGACGCTCCTCCAATCATGTCACTTCTAAATTTAACAACAATTTTTCGTCCGAAGTCTTGAGATATTGATTTGCTTTATTCATTGACATAATTCAGATTTAACCGCGTTCTCAATAGCACATAGTAAAAATTCACAGCACTATATTAAGATGATTTTCATTGGGTTGTTCCTCGTAGTAAGAATAGGGAAGTAAGATTTCCTGATTGCAAACATCACATAGACAATTAGAGCAAACTTGTTTGAATTCACGATAGCGTTAAGAAGCAATACTTACGGTATTCATGCTCTGGAACATTTTAAGCAAACACCATATTTTTCACCATATTCACTATAGTCATCCTTGCACAACTGTAATCATAGAACTTGTAACATTAATCTTTACAAGTTCATGTTATTCCACCCTGTGTGTACTGCCAGAAGGGGGCGCTAAGCACCAGCTTTAAACCACTGATCAGCTCATTCTGCTCTGCATGACCACATCAGAGAAAATACACTTGACATCTATAGTCAGCTTTATTTACAACCATCAGTATTTGAAGAAGAGCTCGAAACAATGCGGAGCTAAAATTAACTGATTGTGTCACAGCATGTTTGAAAAGCATGCACCACTAGAATGTCATAACATACTTGTAACAAATAGCAAGGTCATCATCATTTTAATGAAGTGGGTTTAATTTGATTGAAGTGGCTTTGTGGTTGTGCTTTAGTGCCCTGCTGTAGTGAGTGGTGTAGTCCAGCAGTGTGGCGAGGTGGGATAGATAAAGCTGTCAGGACACTGCTGCAACAATGATGTCATCTACTCATGAGGAGTGGGTGGGGTGGGGGACTACTACTGTAGGAAGAACAGGGGAAAAGAGCTAACAGAGGTAAAAACAGGGATGCAGATACTAATATGCTAAATTTGTGACCTTATTTTCACTTAATACTCAATGATGTAGAGTTACTACAATATAACATAAACTACGTATTATTGTAGCTTTAAATCAGGTCTGTTTATTTTGTTTGTCTATTAATACTTTATAAATGAGACATGATCTTTCTCTGTCAGCCTTTCTTACTGCTCAATCTGCAATGAACCCTAATGTTTTTGACTTTGGTGGATATCTAGCACACAGAATTTGGATCAAACTGAAGTCATTTTTTTGCTGTCATTGCTGCAGTGTGTGCAGGGTTGGCAGCTTATGAAATTGTTCTGTAGGGTCCTCTGCAGGAACCTCAACATACCTTTCATTTTCACAAATGACAGCTATGTAACTGATCTGATTTAACATTTACAGCAAAACAGAGTTTTTGTGCATAGCCAGGCTAGATTTTCCTGCTCAGGTTTTTCTGCTACTTTGCCTTATTCCTCTCAGTGCTGAACTTCAGTGACCTCATTCTCATTTTTGTAGGGACATTAACATTTGTGAAGGTGAAAAATAAGTCAGTGTAGTTTGACGTCCAAAATACATGATTTCTTTAGTATCTGTCCTCAAAAATATTTGGATTGCATTTTAGAACATGGGCTTTGAAATAGTGTTGTCTGCTAATCTGGAAACTTTCCTATAATACTCCCTTCCTCTCGTCATTTTTGCACATAAAATAGCTTGTTATTGGTAAAGTATAGACATGCCTGTAGATTTAATTTTCTTCTAACCTCCTTATCTCTGTTGCAGGATTTCGGGAGTGAAGATGAACGGCGAATAAATCAAAGGTACGTTTACTTTGTATTTACTGTAGTTTACCTATTCTGTTGCGTGGGTCATAGCAAAGTCAGTCACATTTTATACACAGGTGGTGTTGACTGATTGGCAGCATCTGTCTTTGAGTCATTTAGTGAAATCTGGAAAGGCGGCAGACTACCTGGCATCGACAAATGAGAACAACTGAGCGTCACTGTGATAAAACACCTGTCTGTCTGTCTTGTTGGCAGAGTCATCGGCTCCTAGTAGCCAACTGTAGCTCCATGTTATTCTCAACAGTCTGTCAAGTAATATGTTGACACAGCACGTCTGTATTTTTATCAGCATGGAGATTAATGAACTTGTTCTGAAACCATGCATCATCAGTTGAGTCATTTGGCCTTTCCACAGGGTTGTTTTTTTTTTATTATTATTTTTATTTGGGTATTACTCTGCACTAAACTACAGAAAGCTAATTTCCATTTTCCTGTTTTGTTGTGTTTATTTACTGAGTAAATCACAGGTAGAATGAAGGTAACCCTGGAGAGTCTCATAAAAAGACAAATTATAAAACAGCGGCAAAATGTTGACATAATGACTCCTCTTCCACTGTGCAAGCAATGGCAAGACAGTTATTGTGTCATTTATGAATAAGCATGTTCATAGAAAGATAGGTCACAATGTTTTCTTAATCTCTGCCAGTGTTGATAAACTACGCAATAAGAATTACTATGTGCAATGCAACTCTTAAGTTTTAGTTTGACTCCCTGAAAATACACATTAAGTTAAATGACTCTAAGAAGCACTAGCTTTAAGTTGCATGTAAAATTCTGATCATAGTTCCAATTCTGTTAAAATAGCTGTGTTAAGACCTTGTAAACCCAATTTTCCTTGACAAGCAGAACTAGGAATAGCTTCTTTAAAAGGGGTGTTTTTTACATTTATGTAAAAAAGAAAGTAGTGATATAAGCATTAGTCTGTTGTTTGATCCAAATGTGTAAGCTGTACATGTCTTCTTTTTATATGGGCTCAGGTTTCTGTCTTATAGTAATTTAAGTACAGCCTTTTTAGCTCTTCACATTAACTCATCAAAATTCAGTGGGTAGAAGCTATAAAACAGTACTGAAAGCAGCTGCAAAGTGTCAGTGCGGTATTTTGTGTGCTCTACAGGTGTTTGTGTTCTGCGGGTGTTTGTCTGTGAATATGTTCTGTCCTGAAATACTTGGCTTTGAAAACATACATTCCTAAAATTGGGCTGAGATGCCCTGCTTGAACTTGATATCTTAACGTAATTTCGAGCCAACTGGAGTGGTGTAGTTGAAAAGTTCTAATGTCAGGTTTGATATGCAATGAGTGGTTTATTTGGTAAGACTACAAAATAACTTCTGTAAAATCCTACATACAATGCTGACTTGTGAAGGGAATGACTGTATTTGTGTCAAAATTATCTGTACTCAAGTGAGATTGAGATTAGTTGTTTGTTTTGGAATTTATTGGTTTTGTTTTTAATTCAACTCTGTATGTCAGATGTACCGTAAAAGAAGCAGTACATCTACTGATGCCATGATAATTGTGAGGATTCTGGGGGATATTTTCAGTTGTGCAAGAATCCATGCAATCATGTCCTTAAGCAATGTATGTGCTAGAATGATCCCTACGCATAATGTGAGTCCTGTCTTGCCGTGAGCCTGCTATGTCAGTCAAGTTATGCAAATAAATTTCCAGATATTCAGGTTGTATGATATTATGATTATTAAGGTGCCCTGTATTTGACTGACATGATTCTCTTTAGAACAGATTGTACAAATCTATGATTCGTAATTGATGGACAGTGATACAACTGCCATTGGGAGGTTTTGCACTTGCAGTTCCTGGTTGACTTTTTAGTAACGATGACGAGTTCCATCAGTTGATGGAGGCCAATGTAAACATGTTGCAGGTGTCAATGGCACAGCATCAGGGAATGATTTCATCTTGCCACCTAGTGTAATGTAGAGTTGGGCAACAAGTAGTCTGTTGGGATTAAACCTACCACCATCTCACTGTTTTTGTTGGCATTGTGACTGTTGACCTCATTCTCATCGCTACATGAAACAACAGGCTTGAAGCAAGTAGCAAACCGGTAACAAATGATGCATGGAGACTGATCTGGATAAGTGAGAATAGTCTCCATGATAACACTATTTTGCAGATGCACTTTGCTGCATCCTAGACTAAAAGCCGTAAAAGGTCTAAAGAAATATGACTTTTTTTTTTTTTTTTTTTTTACACATTCGAAAATTATTGTGGATTCAGATAGTGTTTGACTAACAGTGGCACATCACTGAAACAAGTAAGGGACTTGGTCTGCCTATGTGAGACAAGACAAGAAGCAGACTTGGACATAATATCTGTGTGTGCCTATATGTCCATATGTAGCATATTGTTTGATATTTCATATGAAAATGGTAAGCAACATATAAAACACATTTTTAAATATAATATTTTTCATGTGAAGCTCATATGAATAATAAAAGGATTTAAATAAACATTCCCATGTCAAATCTTTACTTTAGGTACATTTTTCCACAGTTACATTATGATGTAATTTTTTTCCTGTGCAGGGCGTCCATGTCTCCACTCAACACCTGAGGTTTGTTCCTCCCTGTACTGCACCCCCACCACCTCTCTCTCCTCAGTTCAGTGGTGTCAGTGAGAAAATGCCAGCATTATGCAACTGTCCGCCCCAGGAGGAGGCTGTTTTATTTCATTGTGCTGCTGTGTGCAGAACAGCCGGAGACCATGAATAAGCCAGGCCGTTTACTTCCTCTGTGTAGCCTCTTTGTAGCTCTTCCTCAGTGTAATCCAGTGCAGCTCTCACACATATACCTGGTGATTCAGAGGAGTAGCTTAGAGGACATCTGGTCTTGTTTGCCCCCAACCAGCTCCATCTGGCTACTGCAACAAACTATACCTTGACTCTGTGAGAAGCTTGGCCTTATATGCTTTGGCTGCCCCTCCTGCCATACGTGTACCACCTAGTCACTTAGCCTTCTGTACATCAGCTTTCAGACTTGGCATGAGATGGTGACTAGGTGCTACAGACATGCCATTCTACAGAAGAATAGAAGGGACTATCGTGTTATCTGTGTCGCTGAGCTATTGTTAATGTCTGTCAGCAAATCCTCGTTCTCATTGTGTGTAAACTTTGCATGATTACAGAATGAGGAAAAGGGAAAAAGACAAGATTTATCTACATAATCTAATCTGCTGGTTCACATTAAACAATTTTTTGTGACTGAAAATCCAAATAATTTTCAGTGTTGCATTCTCTGTATTTTATATCTCTGTATTTTACTTTTATTTGTTTTTTGCTCACTCATCATGTGTACTTTCTAACGATCAAGTACATTGTAGTTGTTTGTGGTAGATCTGTGTGAGTGACAGCCAACAGTGGCCACTTGAGGGTGAGAGACATGAAGATAATCCCTCCCTTATAAGCCTGGGTATAATGAGATTTGGGAGTTTGGGGAGCTTGCCAGTTCTCACTGCCCTTTCCATCCATGCTTGGCCCGTGTCTTAAGCTCCCTGGAGGCACTCCCTTGGATTCTGTTGACCCATAAGGTGGCATGCACATCAAGACACCCCATTAGGAAGTGTTAGCTGAAAAAAAAATCCCTTTTTTTGTCTTACTCCAATTTAGTAAAAGGCCCTGTTCTTCCTTAGACAGAGACAAACTAGCTCTAGCACTAGTGGAAATCTGATTTCAGTTGGAGAACAACATGTGATGCTACATGTGGGCATGGTTTGCATTGACTAAGTGGAAACCTGATGTTTTTTTGCACTTAGACCCGATAGGGAAGAAAAGTAAATAATCAGAGTTACTTGGATCTATGAGTTCTTATGCATTCAAGTGCTTACTATTGCTTTCTGGCTGCTCATGTGATTGTTGGAAACCAAAAGGAATCATGTGATTAATTCTGAGTGTGCTTTGGCCATGAATGAAAAAATGGGATTTGCCTTGCAGTTCTTACAGACATGGATGGTGTTAGCTCTACAGGAGTACAAGACAGAAAACGAGTGAGAGGACAAGTTCAGTTGTGTGTGCCTCAGGCAGCGGGTGGAGGCTGCAGCTTGTCCCTCTAGACAGGAGTCTGACTCGCACTTGCACAGAGGCTCAGATGAAGGAGGAGGAACAAGAGGGAGTGGCATCCAAACAGAAGGCATTTATCCACTGAGCAGCACAGATGAGTGCAGACTGTCAGTTAGTCTGTCACTCAGAGGCAGCAGGCCGAGACAAAAAACGTCATTCTCCTGTTGGCTCCTCTGCTGTGTCTGGAGGCTGATGAAGAGGAGGTAGCTCGCGCCCAAGAGGCCTGGGTTCGTTCTGGTTAACAGGATGCATCTGGTTGTAGAACCCGTTCAGGAGGTCATGATGAAGATTTTACCTTATTTTGTGGAGAATGCTGTGCTGACCCAGAGTGAAATAAACCGCATGTGAGTCTGCTTGTAGTGTTTGTTTAAAGCTGTACCAGTGCTTTTTTTGTCAATGCTCAGTCTGGTTGTGTTTGAAAAGTTTATTCATTTCCTTTTCTGTTGTTGTGTATATACTGTAATTTTGCATAATGTCATACAGTGTCATTTCAGGCCCTCAGTTGTAGCTCATATAAGTAAAATGACTGCATTAGCTGTGTTTCTTGTGATGTGTCTCAGTTAATGGGGTTTACATACTCATAGTTGTAATCATGTAGAATCATTGAGGCTAGCTGGCAAGCTTTTGTATCATAGTCTTGTTTGCTTGGATGCCAGAGGTATTTTTAGCACTAGTGTTTGTGGGGAAGCTGATAGCAGGGTGGCGTGGGGCAAGAGACAGTAGAGCTGAGGCTGTTTAATTAGGATGTCTGAATATGGCCTGTGAGGCATCGGGACAACGGTTGATTTACAGGGGGACAAGTTTCACACATCCTCAAATTTCACTGGCGCACACCTTTAAAAGTTTTCCTTTGTGTGGGAAGCGCTCAGATATCGCAGGCTAAGTACTGTGGACTGTAAGCTGGGTTACTAGTTGAAACAGAAAGAATGAGCTGCAGAGATTTGTACACTGTAAAAAATAAATAAATAAATGGGGCTGAATTCCTTGTTTTGCCCCCGGTATCGCCACTGTTTCCTTATCCATCATTCTCTGACTGCGGGTCGTCCTGACAGTCTCATAAATCTCAAACAGAGAGCACAGACTCAAACAAAAATCTGCAAAATTGAGACAAAAGCCCTTGTTGAGAAGTGTCCACCCCCGTGCTTTGTCACTGAGGAACTTTTTTCTATGGTACTGGGGGCGGAGGGAATTTATTGTGAGGTGCACAGAACGAAGTCCATTGTTCCTTCAAAATTATGTTTGGCCCAGGCCGACTTTTCGGATTCTGCATTCTGAAAGTGGAAACATAAAGAGTTGATTGACAAGATGTTTTTAGATCTGGTAGGGTCATTGAAGTTGACCTAATTGCAATGACATTGACACTGGATTTAATAATTTGTTGTAGAAAGTTATAGTTACATTTGCAATTTAGTAGTAGTTTAGTATTAATATAATATCAAATCATAATTCAAATCAAAAGTCAGTATGTTTTGGAAAACATATTTTAGTTTTATTGTGTACAAATGCCTGTGAAGACTGAGATTGTGCATTAAGGCTCATAGAGGACTGTAATACTGACTCGGTGCCAACATATTAGTGCAGCTAATTTTGCAGTCACATTCGGGGGCCGTGTTTGTCTTTGTTACCTGTTCAGATCTGTTTTGTTCACGTCACCTGTCAGTTCTGTCCCAGTTTGCCTGATAGCACAAACAGAATAAAAACATGTCCTGTGTGTTCTTCATATTGTGAGGGAGATTTATGAATCTGCTTGTACTGTTTTTCTCAACACACTGAAATGGAATGATCAGTCAAAAGTAAGCCTGGAGGAAGCACTTCAGTTTTGTTTTAGTGCAGTTCCTCATTTATGTCACTGGTTGACAGCTCCAGTCTACCTTGAAAAGGGATTTTATAGGCAGGTGTGATCTATCGGTGCTTTTCAGTTATTGTGGGTGTTTAAGCATCATCACAAACAACTGCAGTTGGGTCAGTTATTTAGGTCTTATTTGCTTTAGGCCAAGTCAGCAGAGACCTGACAAGTCAAATGTGAGTGCAGCCTGTGCAGCAGAAATAAGACAGATAAGCATTCTGGATCAAAGCTGATTCATGGCTGCTGCAGACCTGAACTCTGTTTCTGTAACGTGGCAGCTGGGCTTTCCCACTCAGCTGTTGTGGTAATTCACTGACAGCAGACGATGATGATTTATGTTCATCTTATTGAGTCTACTGAGCTGAGTTGTGTGTTAAAAGGGATTTTTTTCATTTGACCTGTGTCCCACTTCTCAGCCTTACTGTCCAATGAACAAGTGACAACACTGCCATGTGGAGCCAAACTGCTGACCCTTCGCCCTAGTGTATAATGTATAGCATATTTGTTTTGTAGTTTTTAACTCCTTTCTCTTGTTTTGCAGCTTGAGTGAGAGCTTCTTTATGGTGAAGGGAGCTGCTCTCTTCCTGCAGCAGGGTAGCAGTCACCAAGGCCAGAAGGCACATCCTCACCACAAACATGCAGGTGAGTCCAAACCCACAGTGTTTACCCCAATTTCCACGTCCTCTACCCAAACGGTTGTTTTGCTCTCACTAATCGTCTGATTAGTCTGTCAAGCTGTTATTCAGTCTAGGTTATGTGCTGTAGCCTCTAACACTGCAGCAGATGTTTGGAGCTAAGGTGAGCGGGATGAAGGCTGCCTGGTTGATAAGCATGTTCCAGACATATAGCTTAGGCAGATTAGTGACTGTATCCCCATATAATCACTATATAAGGACAACATTCATAGTACAAAGGTGTTGGCTTACAGTTTAGGGTCAGGTAGGGCTGGGTGATATGGAAAAAAATCATGTCACTATTTTTTTTTTTTTCCTATCAGATGGTATCAGTATTTATCACAAGATAAATCAAATCATTGTTTTTGTGCAGCTTAATTTTTTGTTACTCACAAGTTGTGAAGACCTCAGAAGGTTATTTGTGATTTAAATAGAATTTATTTTCTGTCAGAGGTTGAACATGACAGATGTGCTGAAGAACATTATACAGTTGTTTAAACAAATAAGCAAATGATACATCATTTTGGTGACAGCACTATATAGGTTCATTTAAATACAGAGATGTGCCTCATATTGTATTTTTGCTAATCTGTGTATGGTATTTGTCCAACCTGAGTGGTGCAGTGTCTGCAGATGGGGTTCATGGGGGTGTAAGATAAATCTGGTGCCATTAAAGTAGAAGCAAAGTTACTGAATTTTAACTAAGTAGAAATTTTCCAGATTGCGCTTTGCAGACGTCCCTAATCTCACGCTCACTAACTGGCTTCACATTCGAGGTAATGTCATCTACTGATTAAGGACCATTTGTTTGGATGAAAAAGGGGTTGTAGTTTCCCCTCTTTTATTAAAGCTGCATTGAGCCATAATTTGTGTCTCCGTGATTATTAACCGATGATTGAACCACAAAGTGTGAATCTCTTGCCAACTTTACTGCGGTGAGTGTTTACATTCTTCACATGGTCTACATGTATCTTTGTATTGTATTGAAGGCCCTGAACCCAAACTGTTCACATCCTACTTTTCAGTAACCCGGTCACCCCATTTGTCTGTCTCCTTTTCTCCCGCTGCAGCCCAAACATTAGCATTTGTGCTGTGGCTTCTCCTCCACCTGTGCTTTTGGCGTCAACCTAATGTGCTCTGGCTCTAGTGTGATTGGTTCGGCGCGGAGCTACTTAGTTATGATCAGCTGTTCTTCTGTCTGTCAAATCATGGACAAATGAATTCTATTGAAATTATATCATAACTAGAAAAGCACTCGGAGAGCGCAGACCTCCGCCAAGATAGGGAGCCTAAGTGACACGAATCTATTTCCGGTCGATTGGACCTAACGTGTCAAAAAAAATGAACGAGAGTCAATGGAGGGATAAAAGTTATTTTCTGGTCCCGTTTGAAATGTGCTACGGTTTTCACA
>JAQQZY010148018.1:0-19763 GCA_030068375.1 Ostorhinchus rueppellii
AATAATAATAATAATAATAATAATAATAATAATAATAATAATAATAATAATAATAATAATAATAATAATAATAGTGTTTTGTAGAATTTTTTCCCCCATTTTTTGGTAATAATAAAAGTCCATCACATGGATAAAAATAATGAAGCTAAAATGTAGACTATTCACTGTTGTATGCTAGATCCACTGGATTTTTGTCAGTAATCTCACCAACAAAAATCCCTTGTTTGTGGATAAAAATCCCACTTTTATACAAATTGAATAATGCATTTTTGCCTTTCTAAAAGGAAACATTTTTGTAGAATGATCAGGTCCATGTAAGAAGTGAATGGAGTGACATTAACCTCCTATGATTTCTGACTTAAACAGATTTTAGGACTAATTGTTTAGTGATTATTATAATTTGCTTCTTCTGTCAATCCATAAATATAATACTTTGTTTAGCAATTCGCCTCAAGTTTTTTTTTTTGTTTTTTTTTTAATGATCTGCTTCAATGATTAATGAGCTAAATCTTACACACCTTAATAAGATGAATTGGAAAACAAATGACAGAAGTGCTGGTTAGTTCATGTTCAGTGTTATGAAGAATTTTTTTGAATCTATTAAAAATAAAGGTCAAATCGAATCGAAGAGATGAACTGATCATGGAAATAATCGATAGCTAAAGCTCTAGATCAAAACCCAGCGGCCTTAGGACCCAGATCCGACAGCGGAAGGAGAAATGCTCCATCCTCCTCCTCATCACCATCATCATCCTCATCCTCATCATCACCGCTGCTCCTGTCTCCACCGCTATGACACTGTATCTAACCTCAGCAGCTTTCATAATCTGTCTTAGTATGTTAGTTAACGGTCAAACCGACGACTCCAGACTCACCGACAGAGCTTATGTGGTGTTAAAGAACCAAAACCTGGGTAAGAATGAACTCCATCTGTCTCTAGTACCGATGTGAGGCCTCTTTAAGAGCAGGTAGTGATGCTGAAGAACAGTCAGATGGAACCCCTTTAGTTTCAGTCTCCTCAGAGGGATGCAAGAGGAACAGAACCGTAGAATAATCGAATAAACTCAGTAAAGCTCAGTCACGTGTGTGAGATGGGGGTTACATGTTGTGTTTGCTGTCCTCAGTCACACTGGGGAGTGTCTTCGGTGTCCTCCTGCTGCTCATGATCATCATGGCTATCTGTGTCTACAAACCTCTGACTCGGCGCTGAAAGCCTCCAAAAACCTGGAGCTCAGACCCACACACAGAGCTGCTGTCAAGTGTCAGCCCCGGGACTGACACCGACCCCTGCTGGGACCAGACCCGCAAGACCCCCAGCCTCATAGAAGACACTGAACACACCCACAATGCACTGGTGGATTTGTCATTTATTGTGATTATTTACACTACAGGCCAAAAGTTTAGAAGTTCACAATATTGGTCTTAAAAACCAGTTTGAATTGGATGGATTTATGGATGTAAATACTGTATGATCAGACTTTAGTTTCATTGATGTGCACTATTTTATTTTCCTCTATTTACTTTCAGGAATGTTACCAGACCATTGCTGAGTACAGAAGGTAGTTACATCATCTTCTTTGGCTTTTGAGTTTGCACCCAAAAATTCCAATAAATCTCAACGGTGCTCATGTCTCTGAAAACTACCACAGAAATGACTAGTAAAAGAAACGGGCGAGTAAAGAAACAAACGTGCAGATTGTTACGTTGAAGAAAGAAGGATACATGGGAAGAGCCTAATGGAGTTCACCACAGACTGAAGAGACTAGAAGAAAGTGGAAGTGATGATTAGAAAAGGTCTGGAAGGAAGAAGGTTAGAACAAAGGAGGAAAAACAACACAAATAAGGGAGGGAATCAACATGACGTGGACAACTGAAATGACATGTGACAAAGGCTGGTCTGAAGGTTGTGTATCAGCAGAAACAGAAACAAAAAAACAACTTCACCGAAAATAACAAAAAAAAAGAAAAAAAAAGAGATGACTGGACAAAGGCACAAAAAAACTGGACCTACGCTGACTGGAAACAGGTTCTGTGGGGTCTGTCTGCAGATAGACTGGTGCACGTCTGAAAGCTGCATTCATAAAACACTCACAGAGAAGGTAGAAGGAGGAGGATCAGGACCGTCCAGCTCCATGCAGTTTCATCTGGACTAACACTTGTGGGTTGAAAGTTGGTTTTGCAGCAAGGTAATGACTAAGCATTTTCCAAGCTCTGTCATGGTTACCAAGACAAAGCAAAAAGAAGATGAAGTTCTTCAAAAGATGGTTTGGCTCCGTCAGTCACGACTTCTCTCCAACTGAGCTTGTGTGGGACGAATAGGATCGATCATCAGAAAAGTTGCACATGAATGAGCGGTGTCTCACTGGTCAATTTGACAAACCTTGTGTAAAGTCTTATAAATACCATGCTGTTGTTAAAGCCAGAAGAGGCTACTTTTATGGAACGCAAAGTCAAAGTCAAATAATTACAATAATTCTTGCAAAAAATGTATTCTGAAGTGACTCTTTATACATTAATCATGTTTATTTTGTTGTGTATACCAATGAAACTATGATTTTGTTTTTTGTTTGTTTTTTTTCCAAATTTGAGCTTATTCCAAACTTTTGGCCTGTAGTGTATTAAATTCTAGTATTGTTGTCAGCATTTTATGCCTACATTTTCTGTTAGTTTGTATTCAGAAACAAAAACAATCACTTTAAGATCTTTAATGCTGGATTGATAAATAGAAATAATTGTTTTTATTTACATGATCTACCAGGGTTTAATGCCACATCAGATTATATTTTTATTAATTGTAATTTGAAGGAAATGCTGTATTTGTTAATTTAAAAGCCATACTGAGTGTATTATGAGATGTTTTAAAGTGAATTTTCAATAAACCTTCAAACCCTGAGGTTTAAAATGGTGAGGCTTGTAAAGAGAGTTAAGTTAAAATTTTGTACTTAATACTGATATTTTGTCATTTTGAAAGTGTTCTACAAATCTACTGATTAAAAAATCCACTGATATTACTAATAATCTGACTTAGCATAATGTTTAGAGACATTTGAATGGCAGAAAAAGTCAGACCACCACCACCATACACAGTCCAATGGTCCTACATGTACACAACATACTTAGCAGGTATTTTTAGCATAAACAAATCTGTCTTTCTACAACAGGAAATCACAAAAGGATGTCATCTGTGTGTATCAGTTGTGTCCGTTGATGAAGGCACGCGAAGTATCTCATTTCATTCACATACAAATAAAGTGCTTTTATTTTAGAAACATTTTGAAACACACATTTTGACATAAAATTCTGACATAAAAAAAAAAAACTGCAGCTTGAGCAATGCATTACAAAGATCTCCATTAAATTAACCAGAGCTAGGCTTTTTTCTTTAGACAACTGTTTTGCAGTTTGGCAACTTGCTTGTTATCATTAGTAGTTTTTCAGCTGAAGCCCCTGAAAGTCAAACTCAGCAACGCAGAGAGAGCTTTGATAAGTGGTTGTAATCAACAAAATCAATTGTAGTGGTTAATGCATGTTAAGCAGCATCACCCTGGTACAATCTGTATGCAAGTTATAAAATAAAATAAAAAAATCTTTTCAGAAAGTTGACACCACATAAATTGTCCCCACCACTCTCTTCCCCACTAAGCATCACAGGAGCTAAGCAATTCCTTGGCACATGCTGAAAAATGTCTTCCACATGGTGGCATGCTTGATCTTTGAGTCTGTGCTGTCTTGTCTTTTGCTCAGAGGTCTAGAGTTGATCATGGCTACAAAGGCGAACAGGCTGCCCTCATGAATAATCTCTGTGACACTGGAGGTGTGACCGCATGGGATCTTAAAATCCACAGACTGATAGGTCTATATTGCATTTTGGAAGTGAGGATACATCACTTAACGTTGCTCAGTGACAGCTGTTAACATTTTCATAAAATATACTGTTCACCAGGAAACTGGAGAAAAACTGCAGTTATGAAAAACGAATATCAGTCTGGGAAAGTTAAACCTCCATAATTATTGCAGACACCATATTACATGACCATGCAGCTGATTAAACTTCTCTCTTTCACAGCAGCATGCTTTTGTTTCCCACCTGAAGAGTGTACATTCATACTTGCATTTATTTATGACAGGCTGACTCCACTGAAGTCAGCTAAAATAAAATGAATATTGGAGAGAGATATGTATGAATACCTTTTTTCACCAAAGAAATATTTACCTACCTGTAACTCCTACAGTTGGACAAATTAATTTCCAATCTGAGTGAAGGGACTAAAGTAGAACCCTGAGATTTCCATTTGTCAGAGAGCCCATGGCGCTCAACAAAGCGACTCAGTGGGAAGACTAAGCAGTGCAGACACATGTATCCCATCATGCCTACAGTTCTGTAGTCTTATGTTCAGCTAGGCAGTTTTTGTCCTAGGTGCTATAGAAAGAAATATACAACAGCACTCTGGAGTTAAAGAGCCTCTGAGTAACAACACTATATGAAGTTGTACAAGGGAGTTTTCCATGTATACCCTTAATTACACTGATCTGAGCCCACTCCGCTTAATGGTTAAATCATGGGTAGTCACTGTGGTTCTCAAAAACAAAATAAATCCATTAAAGTAGAACCCCTTTGAAGTTATCTTAAGATTCCATTAATCAAGTTTGGAGGGTGGAGGCGCAATATGTGGGAATAGAAATATATAAAGGAGTATGCTCTTACCAAAAATACCTTTTGGAAAACATTGGATACAGAGAGTTTGATATTGCCTGTACAAGAATGACCTGTAAGAAACGATTCTGCGGTTGCATAGATGACTACAGTGGTTGGGAAGGAAAATTGAGGTGTGGTGGTTGCTTCAGGATCTGGTAAAAGTTACAGTATTATTATTAGTGTGGCATAGCCTCACTAGTCAATTCCCTCTTATTCCTTTTACTTGTCAGTGAGTGATAGCTGCAATATCCTCTCCAGTTCCTCTTCCTCTTGCTTCCTCATCTTCTCCTCTTCCTCCTGAGCTTGTGCTGAAAGCTCCATGGCCAGGCGGAGGTCTGAGTCAGGGCTGGATGCAGAGAGGGAGCTTGCAGGGCTGGAGGTGTCTCCATAATCCACCAGCACCCCCTCTGGGATGCTCCTAGAATTACATGGAAACATAAGATCCACTTCCAATATGTGCCTCCTTATTATCATATAAACAATGGAAAATAACTACATCACATTCACCCAAATACTCAACTTAAGGATAATTTTGAGGTTTTTACTTTGTACTTTCACTACACTAGAGGAAAAAGGAGAAAAATGTACCTTTTAACTTCAGCTACATTCATTTAACAGCTTTAGTTACATGTATCTTGAAGATTTGAAACAATTCATAATATAAACTTACAAACGTTGTTAATGACTAAACCAGTAGCTTCCAATCTTTTTGGTTTCTGGCAACTTACAAGAAGCAGCGTGGACTAACATGTCAGATGTTTATGAGTTGTCAACAGCTCCAACAAATACTGATTTTCCCTTCAAGTTTCTCAGTTTTATTTCAATAAAAATATTAAAATAATCCAGTCTTCTTCTACTACCACTACTGCTTTCAGCTGCTCCCTTTACAAGTTGCCACAGCAACCTGCTTCCATCTGACCTGGTCTCCTGCATGTTCTGGTTTCATACCTACTACCTGATGTTATTCAAAACATTCCTAAATCTCTTCTTTGGTCTTCCTCTGTGCCTCCTGCCTGGTACCTCCATCTTCATCATCCTTCAACTATCACTATTCACTATCCCTCCTCTGCACATGTCTGAACCATCTCAGTTTGGCCTCTCTCACTTTGTCCCCAAGACATCCAATTGAGCTGTGCCTCTGATGTGCTCCTTCCTAATCCTGTCCATTAAATAATCCAACATGTGACAGTTTAAGATTACAGAGAGTTTAATAAATCTTCTCTCCCATTAAATTATGGGATGAATCAACTATCCCCACCTCCAACAGCTACAACAGTAACATGATGCTTGACTGTCATAACCAATTTTTCATCAAATCTGTAAAACCAGTCATAGCCTAAGTATCAAAACTCCATAAATCTTCCTGTGATTACGTACCCAAGTCTCTTCCCTCATGGTGAGCAATTTTGAAGTGTACTCCACCGCTCTCCTTATCTATACAACCATATATACTTCAATTCCATCTGTATATTTCACATCTCATTTTCTTAGATTAGCCCTTATTGTATATTTTTAGTCTTTATTGTATATATTTAGCCTTTATTCTATTTTATTTTAACTTTATTATATGTTTCTACTGTTGCTACAGGAACACCAGAATTTCCACGG
Organism: Ostorhinchus rueppellii; assembly: GCA_030068375.1. NCBI lineage: Eukaryota > Metazoa > Chordata > Actinopteri > Kurtiformes > Apogonidae > Ostorhinchus > Ostorhinchus rueppellii. The sequence goes on from JAQQZY010148018.1 coordinate 6,305, forward strand.
TTGGGATAAATAAGGTATATCTATCTATCTATCTATCTATCTATCTATCTATCTATCTATCTATACATACACAAGCCATTTGTTTGCCAGTAGGTCACTGGCATTTTTGGAAATTTGTCGCGACGTGCTTTGTGGGAAGGGGAGCTCCACACAGCTGCAGTAGCAGGAACAACAAACATGTCAACCAAGGAAAAGCGGCTGCATGGAACGCCGCATCCCACAAAGCACGTTGTGACAAACTTCCGAAAATGCCTGAGTGACCTACTAGCTCTGTTTGCAAACAAATATAGTGTTTATGGTGGAGTACACTTTGAAATTGTTCACTGTGAGGGAAGAGATTCAAGTGCATAATGAAAAAAACAAAAAAAACAAACAAACTTATAAATCCATGATACTAAGGCTATGACTCAGATTTGATGAAAAATTGGTGATGAAAGTCATACGCAGCTTTAAGTAAAAGATCTGAATACTTTTTTTTTTTTATAAAAATCACTGCATATAGAACAGGTTAATGACATAGTATCATCTAAAACCCACTAAGACTGATAGATATTTACCAATCTTACTGTTCTCATATATAATTATGCAAGTCCTATACTTGCAGCCTTAATATGTGTTCCTACCTGTCACTCTGGCTGCTGGGCATTACGTCAGTGAATTCCCCATCAGTATCATCCCAAGTTCCCTCCTGCAAGATAGAAACACAAGGAGCACTCAACAGAGCTAGAGAAGAACAATGAAAAATTGGATGAACAGAGCAGTGTACTACATTCTGACCTGGCCTGGGACTCCGTGAGAGTCCAGGAGGCTCTGATGAATAGCGTACTGCAAAAGCTCTTCATCATTGTTAGACATGGGTGTGTGGCGGCTTCCCCCTCGACGATGGTAGTAGGGAGGTACCTCAAACACTGAGGGACTCACCTGGAATGGAGGTGGTGCTGGGTGGACAAAAACAAACCGGGCTGAGAACACAAAGCACTTGTTTGTACACATACTAAAACATTTAGAGGTTGGTTACATTCATACCTGCAACATCTTCTTCTTCTTCTTCAACCGAACATCCTGAAGATGTTGGTGTGGCTGCTGGTGTTGTGTTCGCTTCCTCTTCTGTGGTGCATTTATTGACACTGCCAAAGGTAATTCTGGCGTTTAGCACATGAAACAGGGGGATCTCTGCAAAAAGCACATAGGAGATTAGAAAGGCAGACTATAGTGAGGAAATAAGAGTACTGCTCAATGTGCCATTTCAAGTAAAACTTTACAGGAACGTTTCATACCAATTTTAACAGGAAATCCGGGAGGAAACTTCAGGGTGACAAAGTCTCGAAGTCTTGCAAAATGAGAACTTGTCCGGGCCATGAGGTCAATAATAGGAGTCACCTGCTCCACCAGGGACAAGGGATGCTCCTCACTCATCCACAATGTACCTTTGAACCTGCATAATGAGAGCTTTAGTGACAAAATTACAACTGAGAATGACTTGCTTAGACATGTATGATAATAAAACTTTGCCTCACTTCTGTGTTCGAATGCTGAGTTCAATTGGTCGGCCAATGTCTCTGTCTCCCAAGTCAAAGTCAGGATCAAAATATTCCTCAGGAGTGATGGCAGTGGGATTGTTGGCAGTTGCATACTCCAGAGTGAGGTCCTATAGAGTTCACCCATAAACTGTATCAGCACCATGGTGGAAATTAAATGTGTCATTCTCATGAAAATAATGCACGGCCATCTTACCCCTTGTGCACTTATGTGCTGCTCCACAGTCCCCAGCAGAGACTCTAGGATGTTCCTCTCACCTGCAAACAAAAAAAATTACCTTATACCTTCAGTCTCTGCTAATGCAGGTTTGTTACATATTTGTAGGAATTGTGTTAATTATATTATATTACATTCACTGTAAAGTGTACACAATAATATTTCTCACTTTTTATCCGAGCTTTCTCCTCATCTGTAAGATGCTCTGTCCTTGTCCTAATTACCACATTTACATTGTTCACACTGAAAACCTGATAAAAATGTTAAAAACACAATAAGAAATGTGTCAGTATTAACAAGAGGCGCCACTGTTATGAATGGTAATGCACTTTATTTTCATTTTATATTTATTTTTATTCAAAACTTTAAAATATATATTATAACATCTGTGAACCTTAGCTTCAAATCCATTGACTACTTCAGTTTTTTCAGTCCTCCAGCCCCAGATCCCAGACTTGTTTCTGTTTTAAACAACAGCATTTTTGCATTTTTAGTAAGACGTTTTAATAACCGTTTTCTGAACAAAACACATTACTTGTGAATGTTTGAAGAGTAACTCCACTTGTATAGAGTGTGAGGTATTTTCTGAAACACTTACCTCTCAAAAGCGATATCCTTGGTATCCAGAAATGTGTTGACAATAGGCGTAGTAAGTCTTTTGGCAACTTCCTGTTCAGCAGGCTGCATTGACTCAAGTGTAACGTCCTCCATTTCTTGGGATATGTTGAAACGCTCTGTGTCCACCACTTTATCATCGTGGTTTACCTCCATCAACTCCGCACATGAATCTGTCATAAAGCAGTTGAAGATAAATCTAACACATTTTAAACTAAGAGACATTTACCACACAGACAAACACACACAATTAGGCTGACAGATAAAACACACACCGTCTCCTCTGAAGATGTAGCTCCGGCGACCTCTGATCCAGGTCATATTCTCAAAGCCGAGGAGCGTGGCATCTACTCGCAAGCTGGCACCACTTTTCCAGATACGACAAACATCACTTGGACATACCCGGGATAGAAGAGGGACTGTGAAGCAACAGTAAATAAACAATTAACAATGGAGGAAATGAATCCGCCCACACACCAATAAGTGTGACTAAACATCCACAAATAATTCAAGAGGCAGGTATGTTGCTCTTCCTGTATGACCTGACATAACTTCTCTGCAGTCACACATTCTGTCTTTTGAACAGATGTTTAATTACAAGGTGCATTTCCTTTCCATACTCGTGTAACAGTAACAGCCTTGTACAGGTTCTTAACACATATAGCCCCATTTACCTTTTGCATCCATCTACAGACAAAAACAAGAACTTACTCCAACTTGTGAACTCCCATTTCATTTCCATATAGAAATCTGGAGACTAGTGATGAACAGAAAAACAGAGCAATTAATTCCATAGGTGGTCACAGTTACAGATGGATGATAAAAAGGTGAAATAAACAAAGTAAAACCTCTCGGATCTTTGCCAGCAGCTCAGGCACTCCTCCAAGAGCAGTGGAGGCTTTGAGGTAGTCTCTGCGCTGAAGCACTAACTGCACCATCTCTGGATCTCCGGTGCTGACTGCCTCCTGTAGCACTGTAAAGAAACAGACAAGTACAAACAAACCACTAAACCTTTTATGACATTTGGTCCCAAGGCAGCGACTACCCATTAAAAACCTCAATGATGCTGGGAATAACAAGAGAAAGTGAAACCATTCCTGAAAGTGTTCATACAGTTTTACAAGAAATCATACTGAACATGGATAGTATGGACGAGTCTCTAAACAATCAAACAACCAACAAATGCTTTAAAGCATATCCACAATACAAATGGCTCTTGGACCACAGTATTTTCTGTGGATCTTGTAGGAGTTTTGTGTCTAACCCGTCCAGTTCTTGGCATTTTCCTTAGTTACTGCAGCACCATGTCTCAAGAGGACTCTCACTGACTCCAGGTGCCCCAGGGACACAGCCAAATGCAAAGATGTCCGACCTCTTGGATCCACAGCCTCAATGTCATTCTGACAACATAAAGAAGAAATACAAACATTCAATATTTAATATCAAATCGGGATTTACTATTAAAGGCAAACCACACTAACTCAATTTACCCACTAATTTAAGAAATTACCTGTGGTCAGTAGTATGCATGTTACAGATTGCAAACTGAACAAAACATCTCCATGCTGTGATTACTTAGTCGTGGTTTAACACTTTTCAGCTCAAGTGTACTTCATTATAATGACCACAGCAGTAAAGTACAAGTCATTTTACTGACAATACCAATCGTCATGTCTGGCTCTGAGTCATACTGTTGGGCTAAACATGTAATTCAGACACACAATAGGTTATTAACTATCATCCTTGTACAACCGAGACAAATGTCATAAATCATTTTAAGGTGTAGTCATAATGACCTGTTGGACATTAAGACCAGGTGCAAGACAAACAACACATTTCTACTCAACTGTATACATGAAGTATGCAGCTGCATGTGTATTTGTTAATAAATGAAATCAGATAACATGACATCAATAGCTGAGTAAATTAGTGGGCTGGTCTGGTTAACGATCACTACAAAACAAGAAGTAACAAGCATTGTAATGAAGTTGTAAAAGTACATTTTCAACTCCAATGATCAGTGAACTACTACTGTATTTCCTCATTTACATGTAGTAACTGCACCAGTGAACACGTTTGGCCTACATGAACAGAACAGCTCTGGCATTTAATAGCTCACTTGTGGTCTCATATACAGAGCATGCATTGCCATGTAGGTTTACAACATATTCAAGGTTTTAACTAACCTGAGGTAATGTTATTTGTTCTTCCAGCTTCCTGTAATCATTTTCCCACACCGCGGAGTGCAGTGGAAACTTCACCCTGATGTCTTCGCTAACGTTAGCTGTGGACATCTTCCTCTACGGAGCCTTTCAGTGCAACGTTAGCCAGCTACTTATAGGTACAGCCATGTGAGGACGACAGTTAGGCTGAAATTTGAAGTAAATGACATTAATACTCCTAATATTTGGCAACAATAACGTCGAAATACCCTGCCTAGTGCCCAACTTTTGGACCAAGCCTTCCCCTAAATAAAACTTTTGAACAAGGAAGTGCCCGGAGTGATACACAATAATGATAGGGGTGTTCCACATGACACCATCTTTATAGTCTCATTAATCCGGTGTAATCTAGATACATTACCCGTTTTAGTGAGAATATAATATATATCTAATAATAGTTGTACATTTAGTAAATGCATAGCACGGACACACTTTATAAATAAAATAATTGCCTTTGCAAAAACCGAATAGTCACTTCCAGTTTGGACTCTACCATTCAATTTGTCCGTATAGGGGTGTCGGAATAATTTAGCTATGACATAATGTCCAAAAAGACTCAATTCAGTAACACAGTGTCACGTATTTGATACCAGAATAAAGATGCAGTTTAAGTATGGGAATATCAAACCGATGGCATACACAACTGCGCATTAAACTCATTTGTTTGTCCAATAATGAAATTGACTATTGTCAAGTGACGCTTTATTGAGATACGTTAAAAATCTACGCCTTCACAGCCAACTCGAATGTACGAGCACTCCTTGCTACATAACCTGTTACTCTACTTATAGTAAGAACAAATTATATTACATAAAAGTATTTATTTTGTGATTCATAAATGGATGACTTTATTTTTCCATGCTGTTATGAGAACTGCATCAGTGTAAACTATCAACACCGTATGGTTACACTGTTGAAGTTGACTGTATTGCGTTAATTTGTTTCCAATCAATAGTTTCAGTGCGCCAAGAGTGTTTCAAAGCATGGTCTGTGTTAAAAGGCAGTTAAAGTGGTGATATTACCGACTGTTAAACATACAGTTTGCGCCGTCTTACATGGGTGATAAAAACAAACACCTCTACTATATGTCGCAAATTTGGCCCTATGTTTGGTCTCACAGGCAAGAAAATTCTCCCATATCTTCCAGATTTTGTGTTCCTAACGCTGAAAGCCGACCTGTTAATAAAAGTCTACAAATCTAGCAGAATAGATAAAGTGTTTTTTTTTAACGAATCCGGGCTGTGGAGATCTTAATTTCCTGCGAGTCGAAAATCGGGGCGCAAATTTAATTTGGCCTCAGGTCACAGTCGCAGCTGCTGCTGGGAATACCGGAGCGCTGTAGTCCCGCTGCTGTCTATCAGACTGAGAAGAGTAAACTACCCGACGGAGACAGGCTAGTTAGCTAGTCAGGTGCTACTTGCTAAGTCAGTTAACTTGCAATCAAGCAGCATCGTACCTTAATCTTGCGGAGTAATATTATAATGGTTTTAACGCGAGCCCTAGCCAGAACAGCAAAGCTAGCAACAGTTAAATGAAGTAGCAGGTCGGTGATGTGATTGTTTTAGCTGCTTTAGCTAACGCGGAAGGTATCAACTCACGGTAATCAATGATTAGCTTTACGGAAATAATACTCAGCTTATTTTAACAGACATTACTTGTGGGTAAAGGATGTCAAAACGCCTGCGAAACACAGAGGTCTGCGCTGATTGCAGTGTCCCAGGTAAGCAGAGTCTGTATTTGTTTTGGCTGTCATTTGTATACTAACATTTGGTGTTTAAGCTTCATAACCCAAAGCATAGTCTTAACTAAACAAACTGTCTTGTATTAAGTGAGACTAGTAGGGCTGGGCCAGCTGGTCTGTTCTTGTTAGTTGTTGACAGGTACTATCGATATCAAGCTGCTGAGTTCAAATGCAGTCAAACCTGAAGCAGCTGTGTTTTTCATTGTTTTGGACTGTTAGTCAGTGAAGATACACACTTACTTTCACATGCAGCCAACGTGTTACCATATTGTAACACTGCAGACGTATCTACTACCTTATACATCTGTCATGAAATTTTATTTGACTCCCATTATAATAATTTCTGTGAATTCCATTCAAGGATATTGATACGATATTGATATTGATTTAACGCTTTATACTGAATCAGTTGAGTTGATTTAGGATGAAGGAATAAACACATATTAAATATGAATAGATCAAAGATGATCAACTAACATTTTTGGCATGTAAAGTAGACCAAGCGACTGTGCATCTGCATGTGTTGTGAACAAAATCAGATTCATAAACATATCATCTAGTGTAAATACTATATAAAGTGCTTAATAAAGGTTGTGTGGTATGTGAGCAGTATCATTATCTCATAGAAAAAATATTTTGATATAGGATACAGAGTAAAATCTTTCAGTGAAAATGAACTTGTAGTGGGTACATTATATGAGGTACTTTCAAAAGGCCCATTTATATAGAAGTGACGTGATGTTTTTCGAGCAGGCAGGAAGCAAAACAGGATGCTGAGAGAATTGACTGTGCTTTCAGTACTCAAGACTTCTTTTCTATTGTTGAGCCACAATGTATTTTATGTGATATACCTGGTAATACAAACAGAATGAATAGTTTTTAGAAAACAAATGGAGAGGGTTCTTATCTGTTTACTTGCAGAATAAATATTAAGGAAAAGATGACAGAAATACAAAAAGTTCACCGGCAGTCAATTGTCTCTTGTCTCTCATCATGTCATTGAGATTTGTTAGCGAGTCTCCCAGCAGCTGGCCTGGGTTGCCCTTCTAATACTGCTTTTACCAGTTGTTGGGTGTGATTATTTTTAGAGTTTGAGGATCTAGTAAATTTAGCATCACTTGTTGAGGAAAGCGTAAAAGAGGCATGTCAGCACTCAGGTTTGTCGGAGAGTTAGGAGGAGACCCCCAGAACTGAGAACCAGGTGCCAGATCGCAGCCAATAACCCCTGCAGCTGTTCCTCCTACAACTCAGCTGCTGCTAAGACACTGATAGTCATCACTGTAATGTCACTGTGCCAGCTTCTCTGTCGTCTTAGCAGTTTATTGGCAAGCAGAGTGTTGTCAATTTAAAATATTTTTGGACCTGAATGTTTATTTTTCCTGTCAGATGGGAGTGTGTAAGCAGATGGCACAACACTGGTGTTTTTAAGAAATAACAGGTGTTAAAGAGGTGAAGGTTAACTAAACATATTTATTTTGGTCACAGAGTATACTGTATCTTACAAGTATAATATCACTGTACAGTACCTGGATGTGCAACACCAACTGTTTATATACGTTTGTCCTTCAATGGTTCCTATGTTTTACAAGAGGAAATTGCTGTATTACCCTACAGTAACACGAGTATTTACACCCGTAACTGCTCGTCTTCATTTCCTCTTTATACAATGAATGACTTCACATAATTCAGGGGTCAAAAAGCTTTTAGAGGCTTGTACTGTCTTCCCTGATTAATAACCACAGGAGTTTGCCTTTTTTCTTTCCTTTCTTCTAGTTAGACCATGTCAGTCTGCAAGTGGTCTGAAAGCCCCCTTGAGGCATGTTGTGATAATAAAAGGCTTTACAATGGTCTAATGTGACTTCTGCACTCCATAACATTATTTCCCAAGGTTGTATTTTGGGACCATTTTACTTGAGCTTAAATCATGTTTCCTGTGGCTTTTTAAGGAGCCTCTCAGGATATCAACACCAGCATGGCAGTGATCGTAATAATGGTAGTGTATGTGAAATGTCAAGACGATGTGAGACATTTGGACATCATTAACTTAAGTTTGACACATAAAGACAGGCCAGTGCAAGCCTGTCATACATTAGTTGTCTGTCACATCTTTAATCAGTTGTGATTCATTAATCGAGTCACTGTGCAGTGTGTGACTGTGTTGTCTGTTCTTCCCTCACAGAGCCTCGCTGGGCCTCGGTGAACAGGGGTGTGTTGATTTGCGATGAGTGCTGCAGTGTCCATCGAAGCCTGGGTAGACACAGCTCCCAAGTCCGACACCTGACGCACACACCATGGCCTCCTACACAGCTGCAGGTAATAACTCACTGCACGCATCTATATAAAGCCACGTATCATTATACTTCTACATCTGATGTTTTTTTGTTTGAAATTGCTTTTTGTTGAAATTAATGAGCCCTCACAGACATCTGCTGAAAGCATTGAGATAACATGATTTTCCTAGAAGAGAGTCTGTACTGATGCATAGTTTTAGTTTCAGCAGGCCCGTATCTTTGCTCAAAATAAATCAGATGACATCAGTTCTGCATCGGAGCTGCTGAGGTGTATTGATTTTGTCCAAATATAGAAAGTGTGTGTTCAGGAAGTTAACAGTCGGTCAGCATTCTGCAGACTAAATCGATGGGACACACTTTACTGGTTTCTTTTTCATTTTGCCTAGATGGTTCAGACATTATACAGCAATGGTGCAAATTCAATATGGGAGCACTCTCTTCTGGACCCTGCATCTGTAATGAGTGGAAAACGCAAGGCCAATCCTCAGGACAAATTGCAGTGAGTGAATATTTTTCAAACTAGAGCAGATACTGTTCATTAAGTGTCACTGAACTAAAACCTCTTTTGTTAATTTACAGTTAGTCTGGCTCGGTCATTTCTCTCTTCCTCTTCCCCTCTAACACTTCTGTTTTTGTTTTTACGTCTGTGTTGCATCTTCGTCCCAAAGTCCAAACAAATCAGAATTTATAAAAGCCAAATATCAAATGCTGGCATTTGTCCATCGCATGCCGTGCCGGGAGGATGACAGCTCTGCAACAAAGGATTTAAGCAAAGTGAGTACGAGCGGCTCCTGAAAACTGAAACCTTTTTTGAAATACTAAATGCCATGCAAAAAATTTTTTTCTTTTAATTTCTAGCAACTTCACTCAAGTGTACGCACAGGGAATCTTGAGACTTGTTTGAGGTTGCTATCCCTGGGAGCCCAAGCTAACTTTTTTCATCCTGTAAGGCTTAACCTCCTTATTTAGCGCACATATTTTCACCTCTGGATTGACTTCCATATTAGTTTGTTCACCATGCTCTTGAACTTCTCATCAGGAAAAAGGAAACACTCCTTTACATGTTGCTGCAAAGGCAGGACAAGTATCTCAGGCCGAGCTATTAACCGTTTATGGGGCAGATCCAGGAGCCCTCGACAGCAATGGCAAAACTCCCATTGACTATGCAAGGTTAGCTACATGCTTTTTTATAATTTTTTTGTGCAATTCATGCATCCTTCGAAAGGTTAAAGAGTTACTGTAATATGTGTCTTTATAGAGAAGCTGGACAGCATGACCTGGCCGATAGATTGGTGGAGATCCAGTATGAGCTAACAGATCGACTGGCATTTTACCTATGTGGGAGAAAGCCAGGTATTGAATTTGAAATGAGTTTACACTGTATGTTATGATGCAAATGTGACCTTTGAGGCAGATTAACACAAGCTCTTATGGTCTACAATATCCTTTGTGAATACTAATTATTTACCACAAGATTATTAACTATCTAATCCTTGTTTAATAAAGTGTGCTTACATTTCCCTTAAGTATTGTAGATGTTGTTGGCAGCCATCCAGAACATTCTCGTTGTTTGTTTCAGATCATAAAAACGGCCAGCATTTCATTGTTCCACAAATGGCTGACAGGTAAGAAACCATAAGCTGTGATTCAGCATGATGTACGTCCACGTTGTAAGTAATCTCTTTGAATTAGTACACCTAAGTGAATGGCTTCAACGTAAGACAAGCCAGCAGACGGGGAGCAGTAAGGCAGTTGTTTATGGTTGTATTTTTTCTCTGAGGCCTGTTCTGACATGCCGAGGCTCTTCTTGTTATTTATTATCTGTTACACTGAAGTAGTTCACGTACTCCACCTAAGAGACCTATAATCTCTACAAATGAGTACAATATTCAAACAGCCCCAAAACAGGTTTACTCCAGGAAGACTCACATTTAATGCACATTATGTTTCTTTTTTTCATTGCTCTCTTTTGATGGATAAGAAATGTGTAAGTATTTTTTTCAGATGTGTGCATTGTGTGGACCACCTATTTTAGCACCATATACTTAATATGTTGTTTTCTGTTTTTAGCAGTTTAGATTTATCGGAACTCGCCAAAGCTGCAAAGAAGAAACTGCAGTCTGTGAGCAGTCTTTCACTATTAATTTGTTCAGTATTATTTGAGTTGAACTTGTTAAAAATGTGTCTAACTGTGTGATTTTCTTACTTTGTGCTACAGCTCAGTAATCATTTATTTGAGGAGTTGGCGATGGATGTGTATGATGAGGTGGATAGAAGAGAGACCGATGCAGGTAAAGTTCACACATATTCTCTTTTACTGAATAGAGTTTTTAAATCTCTTACCTTTTCTTTCTTGGATTCTAATTTTTTGGTACTATTTAGTGTGGTTGGCTACACAGAATCACAGCACCCTTGTGACAGAAACAACTGTGGTGCCTTTCCTTCCTGTGAATCCAGAGTATTCATCAACAAGAAACCAGGTACAGCTTTACAGACTGTCAGTAGAAATGCTTCATTGTTTCCTCTGCATGTATTTTATTAGTTTTGGCTAAAGTGATTTTCTGTTTCCCGTTTTAGGGACGCCAGAAGCTGGCAAGATTTAATGCACATGAATTTGCAACACTTGTGATTGACATATTAAGTGATGCTAAGCGCAGACAACAAGGGACATCAATATCCAGTCCCAAAGGTCAGTATATAAATGTTTACATGTATTTTACTCTGAATTAATGCTGAATATTTAATTGAAATGCTGCTGTAATTACACCATGGCCAAGTGCAATGAGGAAATTTCTGGACTTGCCATTGTTATTTTAATGGTAAAATGTGAATACACCATTGTAAATGAAGTGCTCTGGTGCTACAGAGATGCACAGACTTGTTAATCCTATTCCTCACACATATGACAACATGTTTGTTTGATACAGGTGCCAGAAAGAAACAAATTTCATTATCATTTTTATATAGTTTTTTCAATGCAAAAATTACCTTTTTTTTTTTTCTTAAAAAAAAAAAAAAAAAAAAAAAAAATCTGCATATGACGTTTGTCACCAATTTTTCATCAAATCTATAAAACCCAAGTGATAGCCTAAATATCACGATTTCATCAGTCTTTCTGTGACTACGCACCTGAATCCCTCCCCACATGGTAAACAACTTCCAAGTGTACTCTGAAGAAACCTGAGTGACAGTTTCATTGAGGTTTCGGTTTGGTATGTAAACAAATGGACTGTTTGTGGTGAAGTACACTTGGAAGTGGTTTACCATGAGGTGAGTGATTTAGGTGCGTAACCATGGAAAGACTAACTGATTCATGATACTTAGGCTATCACTTGGGTTTTACAGATTTGATGAAAAATTGCTGACAAATGTCACATGCAGCTTTAAAAAAAAACTGTTTCTCAGATCACAATATCTGTCAAATTAATTACCGTGTTACTTGTATCCTTTTTTTCCACTTTGTGTTTTGGACTCCAGATAATGTGGAGCTCATCCTAAAAAGTGTGCCTGTCAGGCATTGTAGCGACAGCCAGGACAATGACCAGCCTGACTATGACAGTGTGGCGTCTGATGAGGATACAGATCAGGAGGTCCCCTCTAGCAAAGGAGACAGAACAAAGGTATCCTGGCTTCATTTCTTTAAATTTAAACATTTAAATGCCGTCTACTTCAAGGTGTCTTTACCTTTGTTGTATCTAAACACTTCCTCCACCAGAGCCTGGACTCGGACCTCTCAGACAGCCCTATTACTATGCAAGAATACATGGAGGTGAAACATGCCCTCTCAGCCTCTGAAGCTAAGATCCAGCAGCTCATGAAAGCCAACAACAACCTGAGTGATGAATTGAGGCTGATGCAGAAAAAGGTATCAACTGCCCTCCAACAATAAGATCACTAACACCGGGGGCCGGACTGGGGCGGGGGGAGGGGCCACAGTGGTCAGCAGAGCTCTTCTCCTGCGCAGTGTGATCGCTGTCTGGTGTGAAGGCCCGGCCTGTGGCTTGTAATGAGGGCCAAGCTACCTGAATACGAATGCTCTGGTGCAAGATAAGGCTGCTGTGATGGCCTGCTGGTCCACCCTCTGTTACAGCCAGCATGTTCATTTTCAAAGCCTGAATGTAAGCCGGAGACTTTTTTTTTTTGTTTGTTTGTCCTGGTTTGTTTTCTAGATTTGAGATGCACCATCACTCCAGTTTATAACAAAAACATTTCATTTACCTTTGTTTAAGAAATAATAGTTAAGGCTACGCAATCTAATGTTACTAACAAGCATGTTTAAAAAATAAGCATGGCATATTTGACTGTGTTGTTTTTTTTAATCCTTACACAGTAGAATATTAACTAATTGGAATTGTATGTGTGTCTTGCTTCATCATTTGTATTATGTGTTTATTTTGGATGTTTTTTTTTTTTTTTGGATAATGGGCTTTTTAGTGCATACAGTTTTATTGTTTGATGTGTTACAGATTGTCACATTTCATAGCAGACAAGTTGTACAGTATATGGACTATTTAAACTTTTCTAAACTAGTAAATTGTCCACATTTTTCCACAGCATCAATGCTGCACAAATTTTATTTAACGTGTCCATTAAGCAGTTCATGTTTTCATATCTTCCTAAATCAGATATATTTTAACATTTATAAACACTTATAATTGTTGAATCGAACCCCTAGTAGTAAGGTAAGTTTCACTGTTTTAATTTCATTTTTTTGTTGTGTTATTTGGCTTCAGTTTTCTGTTTGGGAAGAAGCATGCAGATCATTTGTCTGTCTTAACTCTGTTGGTGTTCTTGTAGCACAGATGATGATGATGATGATGATGATGATGATGATG
>JAQQZY010148018.1:19863-32284 GCA_030068375.1 Ostorhinchus rueppellii
GATCATTTGTCTGTCTTAACTCTGTTGGTGTTCTTGTAGCACAGATGATGATGATGATGATGATGATGATGATGATGATGATGTGATTTGGCAATGTCTTAGCCTATATGTGAACACATTCATCAAAAAAAAAAAAATTTAGATCAAGATTTATTAGCGACAACACAGTCTTCAGCTTTAATTAAGCTCAGACCAAAGATGTCGGTCACCTATAGCAGTAGATTATTTACAAAAGCATTCCTCCAGTATGTAGTTTACCAGCTCCCTGTCCTGTCTTCTTTAGTGATGATGCAATGAATTGCATTATTTTAGACCCATGTTTCTTCCTACCTTACTTTATCCTTGACAAAATCCTCTTGATTTTGTTTATTCTCAAATGCCTCTAATGCTCTTTTAATTCTTGAGGCTGTCTGTAGCTACATCTTTGACTTAAGCTGCCCCTGTGTTGCTTACCTGTGCAACAGTCTTTTGCTTGCTTATCACTTGCTTTGCATTTTTGAACTAAGAGCAAACCTGCCCTGAAGTGAGATGTATGTTACAACATAGGCAGTTTATTTATTCTTTAGTATGTCTCTGCTACAGATAGTAATGACTTAATATAGTTGCAGGATCTCCAGTAGCAACTACAGAGATGGTTAAATAAGTTGATATTTAAACAGAAGTGATATTGATGATAATATTTATTCTCCGTTTTGTTCAGTTTTGTTTTTTTGTTTTTTTACTTACTGTACTTTTCTTTGATATCCCTAAACATAAGTAGTTATTCTGATACAGCTTAAGTTATTTTTTCTACATTTACATTTCAGGAAGTTGTGTTTTAAGCTTCCTTTTTTTATAAACTGCATCCACCTCACTTTTTGCATCATGAAAATATGTAAATAAGTATGAGGAATAGGTTCTCAATTTTATAACATATCAGAAGGTGCATTATTCTAACTATTTAAAACTCTTGGTCGCAGCCTCTCTGATGAAACATATATGCAGACAACTCATGTGTTTACTGTATTAGACTGGATCAGAATAGGGAATAAGCTTGCTTTGCTGAGAGTATTGCTGACCCATCTCTTCCAGCTGCAATCTCTGCAAAGCGAGAACACCTCTCTCAGGCGGCAGGTTACAACCAATATCTATCAGATCCCCAGCGGTTCAGACTACCCTGACCCCTCCAGCCCCTCAGCCTTGAAACGCCGGCAGTCTGCGCGGGCCAGTCGGCCCATGTCTATGTATGAGACCGGCTCAGGCCTGAAGCCTTATCTCCCTAAAGGGGAAACTCCCTACCCAGAGGAGGGTATCCCCACCCTGCAACCCTTCCCACCTCATGTAAGTAAGACCTGTACCCTGCATTCCTCTGCATCTTCCTCTCCACTGCCCTGTTTCCATGACTTTTCCTCCTGTCCTCTCCCTGTCTGCACACCTTTCCTTGCCTTTTTCTCATTTGCCCGAGAGTAATTTATTTTCAGGTATCGCAAATAGAGCAGTTTGAAAGTACACAAGCATTGCCTTGCATTCAAATGCAACCACTCACATCATATTTTCCCAGTTTTTATGCAAAAACAAGTACCTGCCCACATCTGGTATTCATTGGAGTGTTGATATTTGTCAAACAGAACTTAGATGTACACATAATGAGATTTGTAAAGAGATGCTGTGAAAGTGATTTACTTTGAAAGTTTGTACTGTGTATTATGATGAAGTATTAAAGGTACCATACAAATAATCTGTGTTTTTGTAGTGCATGACAAACACACAACCTCATATTCTCTGTGAATGTATGTTTTTTTTTCTTTTTCTATTCTTTCTTTGGATGAAGATAAAGGTACTTTTACAGTTAGATGAAGCCTTGGACACTTTTAAGAATTTAAGTCTTATGAAGTCTTAAATTACAAAGATACTGTACTTTAAAGAGGAAAATGTTGAGGATTCAGACAATGAAGATAAAGGGAAGATGTGTTTAAGTACTTTTTAAAGTTTTTTAAGCTTCAGTAGAGCACTGATTACTGAACTAATAGCCCTTTTGAATCCTGAAACTCATGGTCATGGTCTTCGTACATACATTTTTCTGTGAGCCTTAGGTGGTTTTAAAGAGACTCTTATCTAATCAAACATTAAATCCTCATCTGTAACACTTTTTAGATTGTTTTACTTTTCAGTCAAACCATCTGTCTTCCTAAAATGTGATTTGAACCCTGTCTTTAGACGGAAAGGGGAGCTTTTGTGACCACCTCCTCATCCCTCCCCTCATTTCCATCTACCCTGTCTTGGTCGAAGGATGACAGTACACAAAAGGTTAAGTACACCCTCACTTGGTCCACGCCTTGTGAGACGCAGCAAGCCCACTTGGAGACCTTTCCCATGTTTCCCCTCTTCTCCCTCACCTTCCTCTGTCTCCCATATGCTGCTCTTTACCTATTCTGCTGCATGAGCCAACCCTCCACCGGCTGCCCTCACCACCTGATTCCCGCCTTCATCAGCATCATCCTCACTGCGCGGCTAATCAAACTGAATCGCGCGGTTCTGCAAATGCAAAACCTCTGCCTGACCACTGAACATTGAGCATAAAGTTGTGCTTTTGATGCAACACCAGCTAATTTTGAAGCTTTCTTCATTTGCTCCAGAAGCCTGCGCCTCAGAAGATGTACAACAGTCTGGTTGTGCGGTTGTCCTAAAATGCTGTTTGGAGTGCTAAGGGTTTGTCAGATTTATAAACCATTTAATAATTATAATAATTAAATGTTAGGACTTTAAAATATATAACATATATTTAGACCTCTTTAGTTGCTCTTTATGTCTTGGATTTCTAGTAATACTCATAGCCTTGATTTAGTGTAAAGAGGAATCACTTGCTCGTCCATTTTGCACAGTGAACTTCCAACAGCATGCTCTCACTTCCTCCAGTAACACCCAAACACTGCAGCAATCTGGATATGTTTACGGTCCTGAAAGATGGATCTCCTGTTAAGCCAGAACAAAGACTTATCTAAACATGTATGAGCTAATCACATTTCCTGCCAAAGGGTGTTTGAGACAGCCTTCTTGTCTGCAGTGTTCTGTAGTGTTCTGTACTGCAAAACGGAGGAGGATTTTGGTTGAAATGTTTTTGGACTTTGATTGAACTATAACGTGTGGATTAAATGTACTTGTTTGTGCTTCCTGTAGAATGTGTACCTTATGTTACAACATACATTTTAAGTCACACGGTGTGCACTTGAGGTAATATTTGCGTTGTGTGTTTGCTCATGACATCATGTGAACCACTGATATCCCATCCTCAAATGATGACTCTCAGGGGTCTACTTCCCCTCAGTTTGGAGAATGAGTAAAGCTTGTTTCATTGTACTGATGTAATCCCCTCTCGTTTCTGTCCATGGAGGTTTCCAATCAGATGTTGCTGACTGTCCCTTTAAGCTTACTGTAAACCTGAAAAAAAAAAAATTGGACAAAGCTGCTGAGTTTGATTATTTTCTCAGATGCTGCTCAGCATTTGTCATCCATGAGCCTGTACTCTGACTCTAAAGTTTCCATGCACACCAGAACTGTAACATCCAATAAGGGTCACATTCACTTAAAAACAGCAGTATAATGTCTTCCCTAAGCACACCAGGGGAATTTTAAGCAACTTTGTATTGATGATATTCTGCATAATCTGTTTTACTAACTGACATTTAAAGCTTTAAGTTGATTCTGTTCTCTGGCTTCACAGCTTTACTAGTTTTTAGTCATTTGATATTGATACACACAGTTGTTGGCAGCACCCTAATAGGATTTGTGTACACTGTAAATGTACATGTATTTGTTCCTTGTGAATATAAAAGCAGCATTGAAACTGTCACCACAGCTGCTTTTGGTTTATAGTGTCTCTGTAATGGGACATATCGGACAGACACATTTTTATCTGTGTTCCTTTTCTCTGTTCTTCCTAGGCCTCAAAGTTAGAGAAGCAAAGCAGTATGCCTGAAAGTGACTACGATAATACGTTCAATGAGTCTGAGATGGATGACTCAGGGTAAGACATGACATTTGCTAATTGAAGCCTGAAGGACAATAATCCGTTTTTCTGACTCACCTGGAAGGATTACATTTTTATATGAAGTTGCATAATGTGCAGTTCTGTCTTTAGGAAACAGAAGCAGATGTTTGGTAGTAATTCTTGTGATCATCAGTCTGTACAGGAGAGGGAGGCTGAGGAGTAGCGGATGGCTGGGGGAGGGCAGCTCTATCCCTGAACTGGATGATCTAGAGATGGAATCAGACCCTACACTTCCCAGCACAGAAGACGTAATCCGCAAAACCGAGCAGATCACTAAGAATATCCAAGAGCTGCTGCGAGCTGCTCAGGAAAACAAACACGAAAGGTTAGAATCTGGAGATAACATATTTCTATCAGTGTACAGACTTTTACTCCTCTGTTTCATTCTTTCATTTTAAACTCTTAGTTCCACAGAATTCTGTCCTTTTCATTTGCCGTAATCTCCTTTTATTCCCATTTTGTCTGTTATTTTCATTCTTATCCCTCATTCCACTCCCACTCTGCTTCTTTATGATGTTGTGTTGTCATGATGCCCTCCACGTCCCTCACCTTTTTGAGCAGACCATGTGAACGTGAAGGTGTACGTCGGCTCAGGCACAGCCTGGGATGTTTCAGCACTTTGGTTCCTTGGGCTGAGAAGCCCCCCGCTTCTCTTCAGCCGCTCAACCTCCGCTCCCCTGATCCCTCCTCCTGGTACTCTGGCCTCTGTCCCTGCCTCCCAGGCACAGTTTTATTTTCCTCTCCCTCACATTCTCTTCTGTCTCACCTGCTAACAAGCTTTCTTTTTTCTCTGATGTGTTTGATATTATCTGTTTAGTTTTTTTTAAACTTGGTTGCTGTTTTTTTGTCCTTTTTTTTTTTTTTTTTTCCTCCAAAGTGATTTAGATTTTTGGGGTATTTTTATTTGAATTGTGGTAGCTGATGAAAAGCTTTATCTGTGCAATGACTCTTATTACACAGATTTTCAGGTTATTTGTCATTTATATATAAATTAGTTTGTACCTTAAAATGCTTATATTTAACAAACCTAAAAACGTGTGCTTTCATATTACTGAAAACTGACAGTTTAACCAAGGTTGCACGGTTTGTTTTAGTACTGGATACATGCTTTGTTAACAGACTTGCATGTATGTTGTAGGTGATGTTTTAAATACATACTTTGAGATCGATGTGAATGTTATATCAGTATTTTGAGCTCACTTACAGTTCTTCTCTCCTCACAGCTTCATACCCTGCTCAGAAAGAATACATGTGGCTGTAACCGAAATGGCTGCCCTCTTCCCAAAGGTAAAGCTTTATAATTTATAGGAGTGAATTAATAATTTGTCCAGCCAACAATTTAACTTTGAAGGAATATAAATAAGATTTGCTGTAATGCAACAACCATAATATGGGACAAATGTAAAGGTCAAAATAAAGTAATATACGTAGTTTCAATATCTGATGTTTCTCAACAAGATATCTGTCAGTTCTGTATCTTTCATTCAGTTTTTCTTTATTGTGTTGTTTATTTGAAATAATAAGCAACCTACTTTCTTTTCTCTTTGGTGTAGTCATCAAACAGGTGAAAGAAATATCAGACATAACTACATTAATCTGTAAACGAGCAGAGGTCAATGTAACTGTGAAAGATCTGCATTTTGAAGCCTCTTAATATTCAGATATGTTAATCTTTCTGTGCAGAAACCACGCTCAGAAACTGTGAGAGGCTCTTTGCGCTTGTTGACCTCCAGTGCGTACCGGCTTCAGAACGAGTGCAGGAAGGCGCTGCCTTCAGATGGCTGCCAAGGACCGGACATGCAGCTGGTCACCCAGCAGGTCATCCAATGTGCTTATGATATTGCCAAGGCAGCAAAGCAGCTTGTCACTATCACCACAAAGGAAAATACCAACTAAAAGCACTTAAAGGCTGCAAAGCCATTAGCATCTCAGTTTTGTTTTTATCGTTTTAAATGATTTTATTTTGGTTTTTTTGTATTTGTGATATATGCATGCCTTCTCTTTTTTTTTTTTTTTTAATTTATTTAGACATTAAAATTCAACTGTGGACATAATGAGTATAAGGGAAAGAGTCATGTAAACCTGAGGTTACCAAGCTGTAATAGCACAATTTAGTACATGAGAAAACAACTTTCACAAACCATCTCTAGACAGTTTGCTGTGGTGGATGGCAGGCCTTAGAGATCTTTACAAACTGAGTAATTCATCCTAGTTCCTGATCATGTTAAAGTAATCCATAATGTAAATATCTTCACTGAGAGAAGGAATTAAGCACAGTAAAGTAAATCCATATGACAGTGGTTAAACTAGTCCAAAGCCAGATGCAGATGCTGAAAAGCCATAAATGAGTGATGAATTTACTGTCATTGAGCGTTACTTCCAACACTCGTGTAGCTAAAGGAGCTTCCCCTTATCTTTTGCACTGTGCAAGCATCACATACTGTACAGTTAAATTGTCAAACAAAATGACCATTTGGTTGACTTCCATTTCATGTTGGGAACTTCATTTATGCACATTATGTAGCTCTGCAATGCTAATGTTTGTTGCATAGAAAAGCTATTTATATGGTTGGTCCCCTGTCCAAGTGTAATCCAGTCTGCAGTGCACTTATTGCAGCTATTTATGTATGCCCATTTGTCAAGTCAGTGAATGCAAGCAACACTTGTTCAGGGGCCAAGTTATATTCTTCACCAGCAGCAAGATGTTGTTGTATTAAGTTATAATGATTTGGTGTGTTTCCATGAGGCTTCACACTCTACTGTATTACGCGGTCTTGTGTGCCACTGCAGTGTTGATGTTACAAGATATTTAGAGCTTATAACCATATGTATTTTCATGCGTTTTGTGCTCTGTTCTGTTGCTGCTAGTTTTGTATTAAATGTGCAACATATGGGATAGAACTCAATATCTCACGATCCATGTGCAACCCAAGGTTCATTCTCGCCAAGTGTTCATTGTCATGTTGAAATCTGATCAAGGTAATGTCCCTCTCTGTACATGAACTGAGTGCAGGGATGTATGTGATGCAGCTGTTAAGTTGCAATTTGAACAAATATTTTCTAAATAAACTTAATTTATAAGTATAATCGGAGGTTGTTGGGTTTATTTTTCAGGGTTTCTATAAATTCATAAATCTAAAATCTAATCTGAATATAATGTGTTTGGTATCAGATTTTGAAATTACTTCAAGTGTTTTGGTAATAGTGCTTAGTTTAGGCCTTTTGGGAGGGAAAATAATGAAATGCTGAAAGACTTAAGAGACTTTGAATAAGGCATTGCAATTGCTTGGGAAGTCCTAAAAAAATAAAGCAACCTTTTTTTTTGTTCTGTTAATGAAAAAACATGATAACCTTCGAAACTGATTGGAATTAATTTATTGAACAGTACAAATTGGCAATATAAAATATATCCTCCTCAGAGAGCTATAAAAGTACAAAAACACATTATTTTCTACATACACAAAGAACCAGCATTAAATTGGCACATAATGCAAATGGCCTTATAACCTGCATGCATCTCACTTCTTTAAAAGGCAAATAGAGTAAACATAAAAGTGTTTGTCTCAGAGCTGTGCTGTTACTTGAGCGTTTCCAACTTGTCAAGTCCAGGCTGATCGGGGTCTGCTGTGACTCTGAAAGGGAGATTTTCACACATGTCATAAACAGACCGTCAGCTCAGAAGTCACAATAGGAATACTCAGTTGTCAGTCCTCTTACCCTCTCCTGGTACCCTTTCTTGGCCATCATCTCCATCTCCCGCCTCAGCTCCTCCTCCTCAACTCGATATACCTCTTTGTCCTCCTCTTCCTCCTGCTCGATCCTGCATTGCTCCTCCCACTGCTCCTGGTGTTTTTGCTCCACCTGCAGTATGTAAATCCAAACAGTATTACTTTTTGTTTTATTATAAGAAATATTATCCAACACATACTATTCTGGCATTCCTTCTAAAAAGCTACAACAATATTCCTACAAGTGTTTCAAAATAAACTTCAAAATGTGCCATGGATTAGCAAAAGCACTGCAGCATTTATCAACCTGAGCATCAATCTCTTTCATCCATGCTTTTTTGCGTCCTTCTTCTTGTTCCCTCTCTTGCCGTCTAAACTCCCTCTCCGTCTCTAGTTCCTGGATTAGCTCTTCTCGTCTCTTCAGGGACTCCTCTTGAGCCTCACGGTTCTGCTGTATCTTCAACTCCAGCTGCTGCTGTCTCCCGGTGAGCACCTTTCCAAGAAAAATTAACAAGAACTCTTACTCAGCACTCGAATGTTTTGAAATACGCCCAAATGAGGTTCCAAAATCATCAGCAACCAAAAACAAACCTGACCCCCTACACCCAGCTCACCTCATGCATGAGCCGCTCTCTGGCTTTCCTCTCCTTCTCCCACTGTGCTTCTCGTTTTTCCCACACACGTTGAGCCTCTTCTCTAAAATAGATTAGACACAGGAGTTTGTATTTGAAGAGGCTCTGAGGTCCTGTCTGAGAACCTATTGTGAGCTCACTGAATGCAGCCGTCTACCTGTGTAAGTAATCTATCTCAGCCTCCCTTTCCCTCTCAAACCGAAGCTGCTCTTCAATCACACGTTTCATCCACGCAGCATCAGCGATAGCCCTTTCTCTTCGTGCAGACTCAATCAGTCTATCCTCCTCCTCCCCTTCCAACAGGGCTTCCAGGATCTTTCGGTCAGCCTCCTGGCAGGTAAAAAGGAATATTTCAAAAACTGTATTCAATATTTCAGAATTCTTTTTCAAGTCCAAAGCGATGCACCAGAGAAACAGAAGGTGCAGTAAACTCACCAGCTCTTCTTGCACCTGTTGGGCTCTCCTCTTCAGCTGAGCACGGTATTGACGAATTAAGAAATGCCTGGTGAGACACAAATTTACTATACAACAGGATAAAATATTCATCTCTGTCCATTTTCTGCATACAGTACCCTTCCTACCTAATCTCAGATTTCTGTTGCCTTTCTTCCAACTTCCTCCTTTCATCTTCTATCTTCTCCAGCTCCCACTGCTGGGCTAGCAGAGCCTCTTGCTCTTTCCTCAAACGAGTGGCCTGAAGGGAGAAAAATAATTAATAAATAACATGGCATTACCATATATGACTTTCTGCACCAGGAATATTCTCTTCAAAATATAAAGTACCTCCTCCTCCCTCAGCTTCAGTTCTTCCATCTGTTTACGAAGTTCTTCTGCCATCTTGCGCCCCTCTGCTTTCTTTTGCTCCTCTGCTTGTTTTATCCTCTCCAGGGCCTCTTTTCGAGTCCTCTCATACTCATTTTCAAAGCGTCTCTTTGCCTCCTGTTCTGCCACTTCTTGCTGCATGTTTGTGGGGAGAGATGGGTCACTTACAGGGGGTGTCTAAACCCTCAATTATGTACTATGTTGAAGGGATTAACCAGAGTAGGTTTCAGACTTGATACTGTGCTCACAGATGACATGACCACCATTTAATTAAATATTGATTTGTGTCATAAATAATTAGTCATGTAAGAGGACAAAGGCAAAGTTTACTGACACTTATGATAAATTCTTATTTGTTTGACTTTTATGCTAAATGATGTGCTCAAGACACCAAAGACATGTTTCTCAAATCTTCAAGAACAATTACTCTTAACTGGCCTTGAAAACTGTAAACAAAAACATAGAGGAGTTAGATGGAAGTGGGTGAATTTCCTACCTCTTTCTTCTCAGACATCTGCTCTTGCCAGTGGCTGACAACATGATCTTTATGTAACGCAGACTCAAACTGTAGACAGATTGAAAGAAGTTGTGACATGGACTAGACAGAGATCCCCAATGAACTTGACCCTTTGCGGAAGGGATACCAGAATATTTTATTCTATTAAGTCAATGGTGGACTCAGGTTAACAGAAAGTCATGGAATGTCTGCATCACAAGCCCTATTAG
This sequence comes from Ostorhinchus rueppellii, assembly GCA_030068375.1. Lineage (NCBI taxonomy): Eukaryota > Metazoa > Chordata > Actinopteri > Kurtiformes > Apogonidae > Ostorhinchus > Ostorhinchus rueppellii. The sequence goes on from JAQQZY010148018.1 coordinate 29,799, forward strand.
TTTCCAGATCAAGTGGATGTCTTGACAAAAAGTGTCTGTTTTCTCCTCTTGCACAGCCTTTGGACGTATGGGATGGTCACTAGACTCCTTAAGTTGTTTATCACTTCATCAACAGTCAGACTTTAAAATAAGAGATCTGGAAATGTGTCTTTTGCATTAATAGTTTAACTAGAGCTACCTCTCGCAACTGTGGGTTATTTTTCCTCCAGTGCTCCTTCAGCTGCTCTTCTGCAAGCTAAGAACAAAGATATAACCAACATCAAACACCAAGGCCATGCCACTACAAAGCACTAAAAAAATAAATTTAGAATTAAATCAATGTAGATACCTTTTTTCTTCTCTGCTCTCTCAGTGTGCAAAGCTCTTCGGTTTTTTGCACCAGCTGACTTGCCAAAGTGCTCTTGTCTGGAGACACTTTTCTGAGCTCCACCTCCAGTCGATCCTGCTCCTCTTGAAGCATGGTCCTCAGACGGTTCCTGCGCTGCTCTAGACTAGCTTTCTTTTCCTCTTTCAGTCTCTGATTATGAAATGCCATCATACTGACACACAAAAAAGACACTCAGCTTTCTTTGCCACTTGAGTCCTGTTTAATCATACAAGTTCAAGTCTCACATGATCAAGTGACAAATTATGGTCACTTAATTATTTAAACACACTGTCAGACAAACACCTTAGCTCACAGCACATTTTAAAAATGTTTTTAATAAACAGATATATTGATATGGTAGGAGGTAAAAAAAAAAAAAAAAAGAAGCAACTACCCACTGAAAAAAGGTTGTGACCTTTCATTAAATTATATCATTTCTGTGACAACTTTCAGATTGGGATTGTTTCAAATTAATGGAAATCTTGTAGGGCTGTATTTTGTGAGAGATTTTCTATCATTTTAATTTATGTGGAGATACAATTATAAAAGTAGGTATTTGTCTCTCAAATAAGTATGTGTGATTAATAATTAGAAAACCTACACTATTTTATCTATACTCTTAACTAAATAAAAAAAAAGTGTGCTGAGAGCAATAGTTTATCGGTCACTTGGTCACTAATGTTTCTTTTAAACAGATACCTTACATAGACACACACAGAGGATAATTACTCACAGAGCCAGCAGAGTGAGAGAGCAAAGAAAGACGAAGAAGAATAGAGTAGCAGCTCCTGGGTGAATGCATTAATTATGAACATGAAAAGGCTGTGGTACTTAGTTACCTCTGGTCGTAGGACTGACGGGAGCTCCACACCGCCTGTCTGTGGCTGTGGACACTCTGCTCCCTGAAGTACTGGGCATGGAGCTCCCACTGTTGCCGCCAACGGGCCTGCTGCTCCCGCTGCCGGGCCAGCTGTCCGGCCAGCACACGGGACCGACTGGGTGCATAGGCCGATAAAGTTGGCAGAGCCATGGACCTAAAATACAATTCACCGCATACCAGAAATGAGAATGTACTCCGCTTTGGCGACTAAACATGAACTCCCGCTACCCTTCCGACACTAAGTAGCCGAACACAGGACTATAAAATCACTTACCTACTCAACTTAAAGACGATGAAGTGGATTATATTATTATTATTATGACCTTACTAAATTCACTCGGTGTTTTCCATTTGTTCACCACAGTCGTCTTTATCCATCACCTGCAGTTTTCGTTTCCCATAGTTACCTCCCTTACTTCCTAGTTACTCGCCCTCTACGGGGTCGTAACAAGGACAAAATAGTTTAAAGTGGAAACGCAAAACGTATTAATTTTACATTAAGAACAAACGATCACGGCGTGAATTTTACTTTATTAAATGCATAATAGAAAATTAAAAATAGCTTTTAAACTACATAAATCACCACTGAATAAATAAGGTGTTGATGATTATATTCTTCCGCGGTTTATTTTCAGATAAAGTTTCAAATAGGTCTAATATTGTTACATTTTGAACACTTACATATAGAGAAATACAGAGAAAAGTCTCACTTTATACATATATATATATATAATATATACATATTAAGTCAAATTTCACTCATAATGTCTTACTTTTTTTATTTTTAAAAAACGTATATTACAAAGACGGCAAGTAATTCCATAAGCTATTTAAAATATAATTGATAGCCTATATTACTTATACCCCCAGTGTGTTAAAATGATCAGAAATTACGAGATAAATGAATCTAAACGCAGTGAAAAGAAATCCGATCATTATTAGTGTAACAATCTGTGACAGCACATCCTCAGAGGTTCCACTAAAGTCCATTAGTTGGCGGTAATGCAGCATATTAAAGCCTAATGTCAGCTGATAACAGTTTATCTGGTGCCATTTCTGTGTTGTGACAAAGCGCCGTTTATCAGTAGATCTCTCAGCAGCAGGTTGATCACATGAGCTGTCTGTCGGCTGGATATTTCACCACCACCTGAGTTCATTTTAGGTGACGTGTGTGTGTGTGTGTGTGTGTGTGTGTGTGTGTGTGTGTGTGTGTGTGTGTGTGTGTGTGTGTGTGTGTGT
>JAQQZY010148026.1:0-15162 GCA_030068375.1 Ostorhinchus rueppellii
TATTATATTATATTATATTATATTATATTATATTATATTATATTATATTATATTATATTATATTATATTATATAAGGCAGTTTTACAGAAATAACACAAAACTTACAGTATTTTGAGACCTTGAGTTAATTTTTCTTTTTTTTTGACACTTATTTTTTATGAATTATTTATAAACTTGACATACAGAACACAACAAGCAACAATCAGCAATAGATGTACAGCATCTATCTCAAACTAACAGTGAGGACTTTATGGTACATTCATGTATTAGTGATCAAATTACATGGCTAAATCTTCAGAGCATTAGTACACACAACACACCACAGGACCATGAGACAAACCACACATTAATTGTTCCTAAAGAAACCAATCCATTTGCCATTTGTTCCATCTTTTGAGTTAATTTTTCAGTCCAACAGCACTAATCTATTAACTCACAATGAGCTTAGAAGTTGGTATTTGGTGGAAAAACCCAGATTTTCAGTCAAAATCTTTGGTTCTTTTTATCATCACCTGTGGTTTTATTACAGTCGTCTTCCATAGGTTATCAATGAGCTTCCTCTCATGGACATTGTCTCTTTATTTTCTCCAGAGCTGGAGAATAATCAGCAGTCAAAGTCGACCATGTCTCCTGCTCTTTTAAATCATCTCAGTTGAAAGAGGCGATGTAAAATGAATGTACTAAATGTATAAATCATGACTACACTCGTACTCACTGATCATCAGTTTAATTCTTTGTTTTTATGTCCTTGCTGAACCATGCTAACTTTTCACTCCAAACTTGTTTCATGTTGAATAATTCCTGCCTGATGCATTTAAATTGTTATTTGTGGTGTGTCAGCATTAATAAATTACATTTCGGGCATTAGTTATTAATCACTGTAAACAAATGAGATGGTTACTGAAGAGTTGTCAGATGCTGTTGGATTCTACACTGATTTTAATTTACAGACAAACATGTGGCGAGAGGGAAAGCAGTGTTTGTCCTATAGATTAAAGTGGAAGTGTTTATTTTTGTCACATAGTCTTTTTAAAGTTCCACTATTTTAGTAATAATGCACTAGAACTAATAAAGATAGAGGGCCTTCACTTGTTTTTATCCTCAAAATCTACTTTTAATGATAACACATCCACATTACAGCAAAAAAGAGAATGTGCTTGCACAAATGTAACAGGTGTGGGGCTAAATCTAATACAAACAGCAGGAAAAACATAAAGACATGCTGATGTTATGTACATTATATATATATTTTTTTTGTTTGTTTTTTCTTTCTTTTTTTTAATCTGGTGTTGATCTGCTAATGACGGCATGGTAATCAAAGTGAATTCACACACATAATGAATGTAACATAATAAAAATGTACTGTATGTATTATAATGTGCTAAATATACTAACTAAACAGTTTGGTATAGTTTCATACTGTCTTCCACTTACAATTATAATCGATCATTCATTTATCAGACAGGGGTAGATGTTTATTTACCTGCTTCGAGCGGCTGGTGTCGCTCAAAGCAGGTAAATAAACATCTACCCCTGTCTGATAAATGAATGATAATGAATGATCGATTATAATGCTAACTAAACATTTGCAGCTAAACTGAATCTGTTCCATTAGTGCCTGTAGATGGGATTTTAATCATAAATGTATTTTTTTTTTTTTTTAATTAACTAACAAAATTAACTTAACGTACTAGGCTTAGAAATGACATTTCAATCACAGAACCACAGGAAAAGTTGTTTCTGGATCCGAGAAATTAATACTTTAATGAAGCTAGGGACAAAATTATCGTCATTCCTGCTTTTAGAGATGAATTAACTATTTATGCTAATCACAGAGATCGCCCATAACGTAAGTTGTAGCAAAAAAAATACATTTAATCATAGGTTTAAAGGAGACATTTCAGTTATAAAAGTGGGTCCAAGAAAGATCTATAGACTATATTGAGTTTATAGATGAAAATATTAACTTTGCTTATATTAAGTAATAAATAAATCACTTAAATAAATCACTTTTTTAAGTATGATCAAAAGTCTTAGCCAAACCTTAGCCAAACTAGATTAAATCCAGTCAGTATAAAGGTGGTGTTTTAAATATAGAAGTGCAGAGGAAACAACAGTGGGTTGAACAAATATTCAGTAGAAAACAAGGACGACATTTCCTTCTAATGCGTTAGCAAAAGTAGTAGACGGACTAATTAAAAAATACTTACACATGACTATCAAGTACTGAAGGCTGTGTTCACCATAGTGGAGCAAAAGGAACTACGATACCTGATCCACATGTGTCCCTTTGATTTGATAAGATAAGATAAGTGAGGTGAAATGGACAGCATGCAGTAGATTTAATTAAATATAAAACTTTAAAGACTCAATTCATGATGTTGACAGAATAATAGAATAAAATAACTCAAATGGAAAGGAAATAAAAACATCCAAACACCAGGCTGGAAACACAACTTCAACGACTGTGAGTGTTATGAAATATGACTTAACTCATTATGCTAATGAGGCAAATTGCTGTAAAACATAATTTTGTCAGTAAAGATTTCTTCAGGAGCAGCAAAAACAATGCATTACACAAACTCTGCAGACAAACTAAGCATTTCAATGCAGACAGATGCAACAGAATCATCACTATAAACAGTTTAAACACACTCATCCCAGCCTAGCTACGTTAAAGTTAGCATTGTAAAAATACCATAATACACGGGTATACTTAAGCCAATATTAGAGGAGAGTTTAGACACTTTCATTTAATTACAGTGGAAATGATTCCTTAGAAAATCAGAAATCTGCATGACAAATAGAACATGGTTTGTTTATTTTTCACTTATGCGATGGTCCTTTTTAAGAATCGTGAAATCATAGATGGTTGTTGATTAGTGGATAAAGAAACCGTGATTTCATTCATTGGTGTCTGAGCTGTTGGTTTAAGCCAGTATTTTGCGATTTTGCCGTTACCATGTTGACTTTTCGGAGCCAGAAGTGACCTTATTTAGACAAAAGGGGGTGGAGCTGCAGCCGTGCAAGGGGTCATGTCATGGGTGAGCTAATGCTAAATGCTAGCTTACTGACTTGGAAATGTAGTCAACTTTAGTCGTTTAAAGAGACTGGAATAAGTCCTGGAAAAAAATCTACGGATTCAGTATTTTTTTTTTTTAGAGAGTAATCCAGTATAAGTGTATGGAAGCCAGATATTATTGTAGCAGCATCTAGTGGCTGACAGAGGTATTACACTTTAAGATATTTCTGCACTGGTTTCATTTTAAGGCTGAGATCTTTGCTCATCACTTGAAATACTTCTAAATTTTTCTATTGTTGTGGATTTCTTTTATCAGGATTCTATGAGTAAGAACACCAGGATCGATACTATTATTGATACGTATATAATTACAGATAAAAAAAGTGACGTGATTAAATATTAAAACCGCCGGCACCGCTCACTAGTCAAGAAGAAGAATCAGAAGCCAGACTACGGCAATACATCATTTTCTGACTTTTACCAAAAATGATATATTACAGAATGTTATATCACTGGTTGAAAATCTGCTTCTGCTGATGCTTTGACAGGCTGGATTTATCACACATTTAGGTTTTTAAGAACAACTGATCATGCGTCATAAAACAGGGTGATTTATCATACAAATAAACACGATTAATATCATCTGGTGACACTGGTTTACATCAGAATGTGGCAAAATGTTGTTTTTCATCAAAACAATAACTCTACATGTCTACAACTGTGGAAAGAACTATCAGAACAAGTGTGATTTTTTTTTTTTTTTTGTAGAAATTCAGATACTACCATAAATATTGCACCGGGTCTGTATGGGTTAGTGTTTCCTAAATTCCAAATGATACCTTCTCACTTAGATCAGTAACCAACAAGGGGTTGCATAAAAAAAATCAAGTTAATTTGCATAAATTGTCTGCTTGGTAAATAGTTTCTCCTACATTCAGTTTTATGTTTTTTGATACAATAACCCTCAATTTTACTCTGAGCTTTTACGAACATCTACATCAGGGGTGTCAAACTCATTTTAGTTCAGGGGCCACATTGAGCTAAATTTGATCTGAGGTGGGCCGGACCGCTGAAATAACAACATAATAATATATTTTTAAAAATGTCAACTCCAAACATTTCTCTATATTTTAGAGCGGAAAAATTTACATTAAACAATGAAAATGTTTACATCTACAAACTATATTTTTAAACGATGTGAATAACATGTACAGACTGAAAAATGTGTGTAATTTTAACAATATTCTGCTTCAGTTTATCATTCCCACATGTTCATTATAACTTACAGACACAGTGGATGTACAAACACACAAAACACTGAGTAACAGGAAGAATATTATTGTTAAATTGCACTGACTTTTCTGAAGACATCTCAGGTTTTTCATATTTGTTCAGATTATTTACATTTTTTGTGAAATTATTATACATTGCTTTTGTGTAAATTCATGAAAATATCTACATTTACAAAGAGAAAATGTGGAGTTGTGAGTATTTATAGGTTATTATGATAATATTTTACTTTTCTGACCCACTGAGATTGAATTGGACTGTATGTGGAACCTGAACTAAAATGATTGTTCATATCTTAATATCTATTTTTGCATTTCACAAATTCATCCCAAGGGCCGGACTAGATCCTTTGGCGGGCCGGATTTGGCCCCCAGGCCACATGTTTGACACCTGTGATCTACATGATCAGTGAATTAACCCTTTCATGCATGAATTATGAGAACCTTAGCCAAGATATTTTCCCCGAGTGGTTTTATTCCTCTTTAGGCATCAAAAAAATTATGAGATCAAGTTTTTTTTTTTGTTTTGTTTTGTTTTTGTAAGGAGTTACAAAAATGTCCACTCAGCCAGACCCCATGCATTTAATTTTTGAAGCAAAGAAATATGTATTGAAAGCCTAATATCATAAAGTGATATGGGAAAGTATGCAATAAAAACATTTTTGCTCCTGCTAATCACTTTTTTTTCACATTTTAACATACCATAATATTAGACAGTATTCACTTCATGGAGAATATATGCAAAAAAACCAAACAAACAAACATGTTTTTGCTAAAAAACAAACAAACAAATATGTCATTGCACCTCAGGTTGATTAAGAACAGTAAAGTTACACCAACGGTATGAATGTCAGTGTATTATGGGATGTTGCATAAGTGTCCACTGTGTTGGCTGATATAGTACTATAACAACAGAACATATGAATATACAAGAGAACAGCTGTAGAAGAAGTGCCCACTGAAGTGACCAGTGTAAATGGAAAAAAAACACACAAAATAATATTCTTATTGAAAACAAGAATCAGTTTTCAACATAACTTACCTGGTTAAATAAATAAATAAATAATAAATGGTGATAAATTACTTAAGAAAGGTGAAATGTATCTGTCAATTTCAATGGAAGAGAACAAAGGCTCACTTATGGAAAGAATTCTGTTGGAAAAATGTGACTCTTTTTTTTTTTTTGTTCCCTCTCACCATTAGTCACGCTGTACAAATGGGAATTGACACTGGTGGAGGAACTGTGGCTGCCACACTGCACATGACTGTCACATACTCTGGCAATGGCCAAAAATGAGCCGTTCTTGGAAGGAGACACATACACCATAGAAATGATTCTTAATACCCATCTACCTTGTATATATTTGGGATACATTTGTCCAGAGGTCAAACACATAAATAGATACTTACTCAGCATATCACTACCTGCAGGGAAAAATGCAATAACTAAACGATGGATGACACAAGAAAAACCGACAATAAATAATTGAATAGACATAATCATATGGGAATTTATGGGATGGAAAGAATAACCTTTCGTGTAAATTTGAAGATGGATTCTTTTGTGCAACGCTGGGAGGGATGGGTGAGATGTGTGAGGCCTTTGAGACCTGATTTTGCTGAGATGATGTATGAATATGGACTCAAACTCCTCTAACTGAAGGAAATATGGTTTTGGGTTATTTATCTATTTATATATTGATTCTTTACTCTGAAATCTTGTATGAGCTGATGTAAATGTTTTTGCTTTTTACACCCACTCCCTGGATGTATGTAGTTTATGTGTATCTGGAAAATGTTTCAGTGTTTGTAAAAACCAAACTTCTTTTAATTAAAAAAAAAAAAAAAAAGAGAAAGCTTGAATCGAGACAAAAATTCATTTGGGAACTGCCACAAAAGTAACACTGGGTTAATCACTGCAGTAATTATCCACCAGGAGGACGTGAACTGTTGGCTGAGTTCGTTCAGATGGTCTATTATCTAATCCGTAAAACCTCTGCGTGCTGTTTGTCGTCCTCAGATGACAGTGAAGAAGACGCTGTCAGAGTTCAGACGTACTCACCACGACAACTGGCAGGAGCATCGTCAGTGTTTCACCGACGACCAGCTGCTGGTGCTGACGGACCTGCTGGTGTCGCCGTGTTACTACGCCTAGATGGCCTCGTCGGACCCCCGCAGACGGAGGAACCGCCGCCGCATCAGGATAACCACGCCTCCTGTCGCTGTTGGGACGCAGCCATCGACCGCCGCCCTCAACGTCCTGTTATCGTAACGTCTGACAGGGTTAAAGCAGAGCAAAGCGCTGCCTCTTGAACCTCACGTCGCCACTGTTGGCCTTTAGTAAACCCGGCAGGAAAGTCCTGAGCAGAACGGTTTCTAATATTTAATTTACTTGGTGTGTTTATTGTCTTGCCAAGCCGCTCCGCAGCCCCAAAGGTGGCTTTTTATAGACTGGATTCAACTAATCACCCACTGAAATATACTTCTCAGCTTCGTAGTTCCTTACAGTCTTATTACCTTTTATTATGTTAATACATGTTTGAGCAAATATGAAAACAAACACACAGAGGTGAGTAGTGAGATCTGTTAAATGTAATAAAACATTAAATTAAACTGTAGTCTCATTAATATCATCAATAGAACTATCAGTTCTTACCTGCAGATGTATTTTCATACTTAACAGTAAAGGTGTGAGCTTTAACGCAGAATGAGATTATTCACCAAACAGCTATTTTAGTGACGTAAAACTTTAATCTTCATATTTCAGCCTGAGTTTCACTAAAGTTTCACTGTAACTGAATAAGAGTCAGATCCACTGAAGCAGGGACGTCAAACTCCAAGAACATGACTGTAAATATAAACTAGTACTACAATAACCTTTAAATAATCAAGCAATCAAATGTTATTCATATAGCGTCAAATCATAACAAAAGTTATGTCATGACAGTTTACATATGGAAACCAGACTCTGAAACCAGTTTACAGAAAGCAGCAGAATCCTCCAGGAGCAAACGCCTGTGACTGGTGACAGTGGTGAGGAAAAACAAAAACTGAATATAATAATGGCAACTATCAACTTTTATGTTTTAGAATGAAACAAAAAGTACATTTTTAAAGTGTTTTCATCACAAACTGTCCTTCAAAAACTGTGAATAATATGAACAAAATGAAATTTCTGAAGCAAAATAACATTGTGTTTCAGTTTATCACGTGCATCATAACTTCCAGTGGATCTACAAATGCACGAAACATTTATTATCAGGCAGAATGTTGGTAAAATTGCACTTATTTCTCTTGATATATTTCAGATTCATATTTGTTCATGGAATTTTCCTTATTTTTTTTTACACTAAAACAAAGGAAACTATTTGTAGTTGTCATTATTTATAGATTATTATGGTCGTATTTAACTGTTCTATCCCACTTGACATCGGTTGAGACTGGTCTGTATGTGACCAATGAATTACACTGATTAAACATCCTCCGATTGTTAATATCTCAGTAATTGTTGTATTTCACAAATTCCTCCCATGGGCCAAATTGGACCCTTTAGCGGTCTGGTTTGGACCCACAGACCATATGTTTGACACTCCTGCACCAAAGGTTTGAGTGGCTTTGGCTACATTCACAGCAAATGTAAGGATTTTTTGTGAGATCCGATTTTTGGTGTGCTCGTTCATATTCCACTTTAAATGGAACTTCTGTTAGTTTGGAGTCTGAACTGAATGCGACCCTGAAGTGACCCACATGAGCAAAAGAGGTCCTGATGTATGACCACGCAGATGCACTCTGTGTTTATGGAAGTAAAGAGGTTTTGCACGGTGCTGCAGAATTGTAGCATTTGTCGCATTTCAATGACGTAAAGGTCAGATAAATGCAACCTGGCTGTTCAAACTGTAGCTGCATTGCAAAATATCAGATGCGCATCAGATTTAGGACCACATATGAAAGTGGTCTGGGTCAGATTAGTGCTGTTTAGACTGTCTTTAACAGATCGGATACAGGTCACATATGGGTGAAAAAATCGGATTTGGGCCACATTTGCCTGCAGTGTGAACGGAGCCTCATGCATCACAAAACAGGTGTGAATGAGTCTAAAACATCGTGTGTAATAATTTACAAACACCTGCAAAGTGTGGATTCATTGCAAAATTCAGCACCAAGCAGATAGCGTCAACGCTGCAGCTGAGGGATTTGCATAGAGGTAAATTAGGGAATATTCATATGTTCAGTGAAAAATCAGCCCTGTTTTCTTTTTACTATGCAAATAAGCCTCAACGCAAATTGCAGCACACAGTTGAAGTGGTGTAAACACTGCCGGCTGAATGTGGTGGAAACTGAACTCACACTCACCTCTGACTCTGAATATTTCTGTGTGGATTTCCAAATCTTTGTGTGTGACATTTGAGTGATTCTGAATGATGCTGCGTTCCAGTTGTCCTCGGACGAACACGGGAACGCCCCCCTACATCAGATCGACCTCGGATTTCTGACTTTGAAATTGGGCCAAACCAGAGTACCCCGACCAGTGACGTATAAGATATTCCCATCATGGCGGCGCCCTACGTGAACGCCTGAGCTATTCAGTTTATTTGTGCTTTTAACTTATTTGCTACATTACCTGAGTAATATATACACAAGTACTGTTCTGGATCTATGGAGAAGCACAGCTACAGTCACAAATGCATTAAAAGTGTTTTGTATGTGGCACCTTTGAACTATTACAGTGGCTGTAACCTGTTAGCCCTCTGCCGCCTGGTACTGCAAATGAAATACTCAAACTGAAGTTGGAAAAAATGATATTCTGACCCCAACAAAGTGTATAGATTATGTAAATGAAGGAATGTTGTATCATTTATTCTATATTTATATCAGGGCGATAATTACTTTCATGGGTGCAGCCATCTTTTATCCGTCTATGAACAACAACAATGAAACTGGAACGCTGTGAACTCGGGGTTGACGTCAACTCCGAGTCCAAATTCCAACTTCCGAAGTAAATGGAACGCAGCATTAATGATTAATGATGTCATCGAGGGAATCTTCAGAGGGATGAGGTTGGCTTGTGTGTTAAATTTACCTAAATATAAAAATCAGACTGCGACAATACAAACCATCCCATAATCCAGGACAACATTACTGGCTGATTGGCTGTTAATGAAGTTACAACTGCATCATATGTGAACGCACACGAGACAAACAGAACATCAGTACTAATGTTTCTGCAGATATGTTCAGTAACACATAACATTATTTATTCATCATGACATTAGCACCTGGAGCCAATATTGGTGGATATTTCAGGAAAATGTGTTAGAAATTGTGTAGAGCTCCGTTAATGTTCATTCCTACAAACTAAAGACGCACAATCTGAGTGTTTTTCTATTTTAATGATGGACAAACTTGTACCTGTACCACGTGGAACAGTACGATTTCTTCCTCAGATTGCACTGAGGTCTAAAACTGTGTGGTTTACATCATTAGCACAAAAACATTTAATTGTGGCCATTCCATACAATTCCCTGTGTAATTATGGTAATCCATTCTTTGCACATTTGGCTTTAAATATATAGAATTATTATTTAAATATTTTTCTCTAAGTATCAGACAATGGAGTGACATTTCTACAGTCATAGTATAATGTCAGACTCCATGGATGACACTAAATAATGATATGAATTACTACATATCATATAAATGTGATTAACTAAGAGGAATTACCTGTGTACAGTAATAATAATAATAATAATAATAATAATAATAATAATAATAATAATAATGATGATGTTGATAATAATATAAACTATGTAAAATCATATTCTATATGTATTGTACTGATGTTTACTGTTAAATAAACCTCCTGAATCATTTGTAAAGAGCAGGTTTTTTTTCTTTCTGTATTTTAGTGGTAGGAGTTGTGTGTTCACATGACTCGCCCGTTCTCCACAGCTCACGGATGCGCTGTAGGACCAAACCGACTGCACAGATGCTACTATAGATCACAGCCAACGAAACTGGAAACTGGTTACAACAGCTTTTCGGTTGCACTTCTTGTTGACTTTGATATTTTCACTGAGCTGAGATGTACACTGGCAGAATGAGAAGACATCCTGCCCTGTGATGGTGATGATGATGAAGGTTTCTCAGATTTGTTTGGTTGAATATGACTCGTCATTTATCCAACACTGATGTTCACTTTTCATCTGAACCGCTGTATTTTAATTAAGCTGAATTTTTAACTCCTAAACCCTTGTATTAAAGGTGTTAAAAGATAAATAAAGGAGAAAGCAGCAGCAAAACTTTTCACAGTGGCATGTTTTTACATCAGTTCCCATACCACAAACCTGAAATATGTAAGAACATTTACTACATCATGGTTTTCACGTCTGCATCCAGAGCACATGAATAATAAACTGTGAGGGCACTATGTGTAACCACAGTCAGCCCGCAGGTGAAGAGCAGCTGCTGATGTCATTCTCCTGCGCCGTTTACTTTGCAAATGCATTTTTGAATTCTGGAGCTTTTTTTTTTGTAACGGTAGACAACGAAAATGGAAAAGTAATGTCCTCGGTTTTCTTTTTGTTTGTCATAAAATGTGCACCATGAATAAGAAAATGAAAATGCAGACTGGATGATTTATTACTCATTTTATTAATGAATCAAATAATGCAGCCATATTGTTAAAATGAAAAAAGCATTTTGGCTCATGAATTCATTTCACATGCGTGTGTGTGTGTACATTTTCACGTGTGTGTACATGTTCACAGATGTTTGTGAGTGTATTTCACATGCCAGGATGCAAATTCTGAATTTTGTCCCGTACGGCCCCTCAGATATGATTGGCTGAAAAGTCATGGCTTGACTTTAGAAGTAAACCAGAAAAGGACCCCTATGCTTGATACCTACCCCCCCCCCCCCCCCCACCACCACCACCACCCCCCCCATTGGGGTCGATACACTTTCAGACATTGGGGCGGTCTCTGTCTCCCTACCAACCACCCCCAACAGCGCGGTGGTCCCCATGCCCTTGGAATGTGACCCGCGTTGAACAGGCCACCAACGATGACACCCTCCCATCACGACCTGTGGTCTGGACCGCCTCTCTATAAGTGGATGAACCTATGCGGTTCATGGGTCTCATTTATACCAATTCGTGCTGCGCAGACTCCTGCATTTGACTGGCTGAAAAGTACGTCATGCTCCACAGTTTGAACTGTGGCCAGGTTACTGACTGGATTGTAAAATTCGACAAACAATAATTGACAGCCTGCCTGAGTGCCAAATAACCAATCAGAGGTAAGAAAGGCGGTACCTTCCTCCTTCCATCAAACGTTTTGCCTATTCAAGCACAGGACTTAGCATTAGCATAAAGGTCACTAGGCATATTTATCACTAATACTAATAAACACAGGCCGTAGCATTAGCACATTGGCCACTGCTTCCAATGTGTACTTTATATCAAATACTAATGCAAAGTCAGATAAACGTGACTTAGCATTAGCACTTAATGCACTGCCCCTGTAGGCAACAGGATTTAGCACAAGAATTTGCCATTAGCACGTAGCACACAGGATGAATAAGCTGCCACTAAAGGTCCTCAGAGAAGAACACCAGGGGCCCATTTCACAAAGCAGGTTTATTGAACACTGAGTTTTTCAACCTTGAAATGAGGGAAACCCTGTATTTCCCATTTTAGGGAGGTAACCCAAATTCTGAGACAATTACCGTAGTAACAGACTCGATGAACCAAACCTGGTCGGGAGCAGGCGTTTCTCAATGAACCTCCAGTTTCTCTGACTCCGCCCACTTTCAGCCACACACACTATTTGATTTCCTCATTCTTTCAGACAGCGGGAGAGGTTTAGTGTAACATAGTTCTGTCTGTTATTATTCTTAAAAATCTGTCCGTAGGCTTTTATTAGAAAAACATGAGAAGCATTAGGTGGAGACTTTTTTTCACAAACATGTTCCTTTGACAACGATACCGTGGATGAATGAGAATCCAGTGTTCATAGGAGATGGTTCAGACCACAGATGTTCTAAAATAACTGTCCCAGAATTTGGGTTACCTCCCTAAAATGGGAAATACAGGGTTTCCCTCATTTCAGGGTTAGAAAACTCAGAGTATTCAAAAAAAACGGATTAGTGAACTAGAGCCCTGACTGGATGCCCATGCCCATCAGTCATGGTGTGTGTGTGTGTGTGTGTGTGTGTGTTTTGTGATTGCTTTTTTTTTTTTTTTTTAAAGAAAAGGAGTCAGGTTCAGGTAAGAGTGTAAGATCAACTTGTGTAACCTAATTTTCCACAGTAACCAAATATTCTATTAGAATGACGTTGTAAGTTGAATATAAATCACATTGGTTAAAGCACAAAGCGAGAGCAGTTCAAGGTTACTTCATTTATTCCCGTAGGTGCAATTGTTGTGTAGACAGTGTTTGCCATGGAAGAACATCAAAACAAAGCACACAATGAACCTGTTAGGCATGTACCTGGTCAAGATTCAAGATAAAAAGGTGCTCAGTGTTCCACCGGTCATCAGTACAGCAGCATGGATAGTAAAAAGTTACAAGAAAATAAATAAATAAGGTCAAATAAAAAAACAAAAAACAAAACAAGATGCAAAAAACAGCCTGTGGGATAAAAACCAGGTTAAGAACATAGTATCTATAAATTAGAAGTCACAATAATAATAAATAGAGCAAAGAAATAGGATAAAAAACTAAAGTGAATAAAGTGTAATGTTACTATTTCTTATTGAGCTCAGTGATGGTGACAGGAACAAAGCTGTTTTTATAAATGCCGAGGGGAGCAGAGAGACACTTAACATATACACTGGTCTACAATTTATTAGAACTTATCTGCCTCAGA
The DNA here is from genome assembly GCA_030068375.1 of Ostorhinchus rueppellii. Lineage (NCBI taxonomy): Eukaryota > Metazoa > Chordata > Actinopteri > Kurtiformes > Apogonidae > Ostorhinchus > Ostorhinchus rueppellii. Next base: position 13,181 of record JAQQZY010148026.1, read on the forward strand.
GCTTAAATGTGCTAAATGTTACGTATTTTAATCAGATTAATTGGAAAACAAATGACAGAAGTGCAGGTTTGCTGGTGTTTTCCATGTATATGATAAAGTGTTGTTCTACTTATACAGTATATTGGATTCTGTACATTTATACATTTTCCACTGATAGAATCCGTAAAATGAATGAATTGTCGTGTACAGACAGTGTTTTGAAGTAGATGTGTAGCTCTGACACTAATATTCCTCTGGAGTTCAACCCATTCTTGCGTACATGTGTATGTTGAGGAGCTGCTGTATCAGAATGGGCGATTGTCTTCCACCAGAAATTCGGGTTCAGATATATTTCTTTTTTGATTCCAATCCATTCCTCTTTCACTGTGGCTCAGCGTTTAAATAACTTGTATCCGATTTGATGGTTTAGTCACAGCATTTCTCCTACTGAAAAAATGTATGCTTTTCTTTTACAAATGTGGGAATAATTGTCAGACATTTCGTTTAAATGGACAGAACAATGACATTTCTCTTGCCCGGTCACTCAGCGCCCCTAAACCTCTGATCCTAGAATCGCCCCTGAACCTGTGCTGTTACTGAACATCCATGTACCTGGGTCAGTCTGTGGAAGTGGATGGACCCTCCTGCTGCTGACCACTGCACTTCTGCCCCGCAAGTTTGCACCTAAATTAAATAAATGAATGCTACCATTCACACAGATTTTCCCTGTAATATTATTGTTATTCCTGTGACTACATTTCTCCTGCACCGTCTCCGTCTCTGTTGCAGCTCCAGTTGTGTTCCACTTCTTTCTAAAAACATGTTCAAACTCTCCGTGTGAGCGCATTAACATGTATATTTCTAGTAGCGCGATAAACACAGCCCTCTGCTTCCCCGTTGCCATAGTGAATCATTGAATCGGGGCTCCATTGATGTTGTCTTTTCAGAGCTGTGGTGCATGTGCTTAACTCCAGGTGAAACTATTCCGGGTTGATCAAACTATCTCAGATCAGCTGTTGTGGAACCGGAAACCCCGACATTCTCATCTCAGGGTTGATCCACTCAGAGTTCAGGGTTAAGCTCAGAATGTGTTAAACCTGCTTTGTGAAATGGACCTCAGGTCAGAAGCATGATTAATCACCATTGTTTAGATAATTAATCACTGATGTATTAAAAAAAAAAAAAAAAAGTATACATAAAATTCTCATATTCCAGATACTTTGTTGTGAATATATTCTGGTTTCATCCCTCCTTAGTCCACTGAATATCTTTGAGTAATAACCCAGAGCAGACATTTATGGGACACTTTATCACCACTGTGTGGATACAATATTTAATCAATTCATCTAGAAAATGACCAACAGATTAATCAACAGGGAAAATAATCCTTAGTTGGAGCATTAACTGTTGCTAAATCCATTTTAACACACTCAGGGTCAAATTTATTGCCTAAAATGTTGTAAAATTAGCAAGAACACTTTAAAAGCCTTTTGTTAGCATTAGCATCATAATAACCAAAGGCTGTGGTCAAAATGGAAGTATTTAAAGTAACATTTTAAGTTGGTCCTGATTATAATTATTTCACTCTATATATTATTGAATTTTATCTCTAAGAAAAGCTTATTAGAGGATTTTAATGTCATTTGTCATGGGGTTTGTTTTACATTTAGTTTTTCAAGCCTTTGTTTAAAGTTTGAGTGAATGAGGTTGACCTTTAGTAATCTTTTTCTCTTTTTTTTTTACGGTTTGGTTGTACATTGTGTACAGAACGAAGTATTTTGTAGAGTTGTGACCTCAGTTAATCAGTACTGGAATCTCATGAGGAATGGATGAAGGAAGAATGAACAATAACAAAGACAAACTTACGTCAGTCTTGGTTGTCATTAAGGTTTTTCTCAGTTGCGACAATACCAAAATAATCTTTTGTAATAATTCATTCATCTTCTATACCCGCTTTATCCTCACTAGGGTCACGGGGGTCGCATGGAGCCTATCCCAGCTAC
>JAQQZY010148038.1:0-15159 GCA_030068375.1 Ostorhinchus rueppellii
GAATCGAACCCAGGACCTTCTTGCTGGGGGCATGAGTGCTAACCACTGCACCACCGTGTCACAGAACAGACATCCACACCTGAATGTCAACCCCCCATACCCACCCACTTCCCAATCTCTCCACCACCTCCCAAGGCCAGCCACTAAAACCCAAACAAAAGACAAACAAATATTTAAGGAATACAATTCACCCAAAAGTAAAAAAAAAAAAAAAAAAAAAAAAGAATAAATCAAATAAAATGAATTGAAATAAAATAATGGGGGGAAAAAAAGGTATATACAAAAACCCCAAATGTGCTGAGCTCAGTTGAACTATTTAATATTAGATTTGGGTTGATCCTTGGTTTTGCCAGTGTGATCCACTGTAGAACCTTAACCCCTAAAAACCCAAATATCCACCATCGACCAAAACCATCTACTGATCTAAACTGTTTAATACCTGTCGATCCATTAATCCTATCAATACATGTAAATAATTGGTGTAAAATAAATTTATCATCTTTTCATGGCCATCAGATATGATCCATTTGGACATTCAGAGGCTCCATAGTTACCATGGAAACACCGTCATCTTCTACAACAGGGGTGTCAAACATGCAGCCCGGGGGCCGAAACCAGCCCAACAAAGGGTCCGATGCAGCCCATGGGATGAATTTGTGAATAAACTAATTTTGGTTCAGGAGCCAGATACAAACCAATGTGATCTGAAATAAAATAATAACATAACTAGAAAAGCACTCAGACAGTGCAGACCCCCGCCAAGGCAGTGCAGTTTTTGCATTTGTGTAAGGATACTATAGCATTATGACGCATGGGAAGACATTCTACTGGCATGTGTTAACGGAAAAGAAATACAAGTATTACTGTAATTTGTTTTGAATTTGTAAGTATTGGTCAGTCTCGGTTATGCGATGTTTTCTATTTTGTTTCTTACTTCTATCCTGAGATTACAAATTTTACCACATGGACATTTTAAAATCTGTCTGTCTACAAAATAACTCGATTTCGATGAAATTTTCAGGATAGCTTGGGAATGATACAAGGACCAATCGATTACATTTTGGTGAAGATCAAACACTACCTTGGCGGAGGTCTGCGCTCTCTGAGTGCTTTTCTAGTCTGTCAGTGTTTTTATGCTTTTTTAATCATTAAGAATGCTGTCATGTATGTGTGTTGAAATTGTTTATATTTTTGTTTGCACTCAGGATGGCACAATGTAATTTCGTTGCACTCGTTTCATTGCAATGACAAATAAAGTCTATTCTATTCTATTCTATTCTATTCTATTCTATTCTATTCTATTCTATTCTATTTGTCTATATATCCCAATATTTTGGGACATATTAGTCATTTTGAAATACAATAACTTTCCAGTCACATGGCACAGATGACTAGAAGTGCAGTACCACGCTGCATGATGGGAAATGAAGTTAAAAACTGGAACATTTTCTCACTTTAGTCCCTAGATATCAGTATTAACATGACCCACGGTTCCTCACAGGTCAACGCACTAGTGGTTTTATAATAAATGAAGACAAATCACTTCAGAAAGCTTAACCCTTTCATGTATGAATTATGAGAACCTTAATCAAGATTTATTTCCTGAGTGTTTTTATTCCTTTTTAGACGTGAAACAAACAATGCGATTGAAAAATTTCTTATGAACCAATTAACACCAATTATTTACATGGATTGATAGGATTAGTGGTATGAAACCGTTTAGAGCAGTAGATGGTTTTGGTCGATGGTGGATGCTTGGGTCTTTAAGGGTCAAGAAAGTGAAGGATACTTTTGTCAACACAATTAATAAAGCAACACTTCGTCCTGTTTTCACTGGATGGGAAGGTGAGGAAAAACTTTAAAAAGGAGCTGAAGCCATTTGACAAATACAGTGAAGTGACAAGTACAATATTAACCCTGAGATGTAGTGGAGTGGAATTATAAAGCTGCAGGAAATGGAAATACTCATGTGAAGCTAAAGTACATCCACTTTATCTTGAGTAAATGTTGCTCTTCACATCCACTGAATAGTTCTGTTTCACACTAGAAATGCGGATATTCTTTCTTATGCACAGTCTATAGAGGCTTTCAATGGGTAGAGGATGTATGTTTTTTGCTTTAGTGGCACAGACACAGTTGTTATTTATCTACAAATCCCCATGAGTCTCCTCCCCTGTCTGAAAACCCAGTACAGGACACACTTGGACTGGACTATTGTTGTCACCTCGGCATATCATACACACTCCACTTCATTGCAAGGCCTTTTTATAGGACTTTGGTGGGCACGGAGTTGTGTTGTTAAACCACAACAAGGAAAGAGTACACTTTTAAGCATGCATATTTAAATACAGAGCATCTGGAGTGCGTCTATATCTGTTTAATACGAGCCCACGGACTCGGTCCTGCTGCACTGAAGCAATTTCACAAGTCTCTTCAACAAGGCTACAACTAATACCACAGTCATACATTTGCTTTCAGTCAGGGGTGTCAAATACATTCTAACACAATATGAAGTGGGCTGGAAAAGTAAAATACTATTGAAAAAACAGGATAAGAACATATAAATTATGTCAAATCCAAAGTTTTCTCTATGTCTTTGAGTGAAAAAAGTAAAATTCTGCAAACATTTACAAACTGTATTTGAGCATCACATGAACAACCGGGAAATTCTTACTTAAAATAAGTGGCGTTTTAATATTACATCTTAGTTTATTATTCATAGATGTGCATCACAGCTTACAGATCACAGTGAATCTACAAATACACAAACATTTAATAACAGGCAGAATATTGGTAACACTTCACACTCGTTTAAGACATTTCAGGTTGTTCATATTTTTTGTTCAAGGCTAGTCTGTAAATGTAAACTTTTATGTAATTTTACTTTTTTTTTACACTAAAACATTGCTTTTTCGTTATTTATGGGTTATTCTGATAGTATTTTGCTGCTCTGATCCACTTTAAATTGAACTGACCTAAAATGATTTGAACATCCTTGATTGTTCATATCTTCAGTGTAATTTTTGCATTTCACAAATTCACCCCAGGGGCCAGATCAGACCCTTCAGGGGGCCAGTTTTGACCCCCGGGCCACATGTGTGACACCTGTACTTTAAGTCATCCTCTGTGTCGTCTCTTCTTCTTTCTTTGTTCCTCTTGACCCCCGGGTCGGGACACCGGTCACTGATCCTCCCGGGCACTTTCACAGATCAAATGAAACGGGACAGTGAATACTAAACACATGCAACAACACAGAAACGCACCGTTAATCAGTCAGGAGCTTCTATTACATGGCTGTTTAAGAGGAGGGCGGTAGAACACATTAGCATGGTGTTTGTGACAAAAAGGAGCCATGCATAGATTTTCCGCTGCATTACCCCCTCCTGGGAAAAGCTGAATCCGGGCCCTTTTGTGTTTCCACGGAGCTCACAGTACACCTGCTTTGTCTCAACGCTCTCACTTCCAAGCGGCCTATAAAACTGCCTCATTCAACAAGTGGCACAAAAACACATGATTAGAATCGGAATGGTTCGCTAAAGCTGTTTGAAGAAGAAAGTCAAGGAAGGAAGGAAGGAAGGAAGGAAAGGTAAAGAGGCCAAGGTGTTTCTGATCTCTCTGTGTGACCTCTGGAATCAAAAGTTTGACGCCTGTTCTTCATCTTCTGCCTCCTCCATCCTGGTTCGATCTGGCGTAGTGGATCAGCTGATTGGAGTTTATTGAGCCTGTTTAAATGCACAACAATACTCTGATTATCATCCCATTACTGGAGTTATCACATTATTTAAGTGATCGTGTAAACAGGATCATCTGATATGTTTTATCTCAGTCTTTCTGAAATGGGGGTACTTGGAAAACTCCAAGGGGGTACTTGAAATTCTTTTGGAAAAATACATGAAATATATGTCATGGTGTACTGAATATAAGATAAAAAAAAAAAGAGATGTATAATGATGTAAAACACAATAAATACATTCATATAATAAAACTGACACTCCAGACCTTATTTAAGTTCAGCATTTTTGAAAAATTCAGAGCCCCCCCCTCCTGTCTTGTAACATTTTAAGAACATTTTTATTTTAGATTAGTCAAGAGGAGTTCATTTGAGTAGTGAATTAATTATTTTTTGTTGATGACTTATTCATCAATGAGAGATAAATTAATTTTTCTTATCAGTGAACAGGGGCACTTTTCAGTTCAGATTTTGCACACAAAATTTTAGTTGTTTGCAAAATTTTGAAAATAAAAACAAACACCTTTGGCACAGGAACACATTTTTCCAAGTATTTTTCAATCAAAAATGCAACACTACAGTGTCCACTGGAATGATAGATAATAATAATAATGATGGATAAGATTTTTATAGCACTTTTCAAGTCACACAGAGCGCTTTACATTATTGATCCATTCGTCATTCCCTCTCACATTCCCCCTCTGGTGGTGGTGAACTATATGTATCCACAGCGGCACACTGACAGGACTGTGGCTGCCAATTCACACCGACAGCCCCTCCGACCAACATTCATACACCAGTGTGAGAGACACTGGAGGCAAGGAAGTGTCTTACCTAAGGACACAATGGGTTGACAAGAACAGAGCCGGATTTGACCTGCCAACCTTTTGGTTATTGGACGACCCGCTCTACCAGCTGAGCCCCATTGATCACTAAGAGGCTGATATTAAAAGAATGGAAGTGTCCAAATGCTCCTGCTTTTCAAATGTGGGGTGATGATAAGCGTTTTCAAGCGCTCGGACTCTGTTTCTTGCGTATTTGGAGGAAGTTAGATTGGATTAAGGATTATATGTGTGAACCAGTGACTGTCCTCTGCCTCCCCGTCTTTCTTTCTTCAAGGACTGGCAAGTTAATTAATGCATTAATTAATTGTCACGTCTGAGCTTTGTTTTTTGGGGTTTTTGTGTCTTAACATAGCGTTTTTCTGTTTATTAGAAGGCCATTTGGTTTGAGGTTCAGGACCACAGGTGAGTTTGGGGTGCCCTGTACATTTTTGCACTCATGCAGCTTTCATCATTTTTCTTTTTTTTTTTTTTAAGCACACCAGGTTTATTGGTTTGTGCCACCTGTGTAAGTTTAGTGAAAGCTGTTTGTAGATGAGGATAGGTAATCACGTTTTGTTTAGTTTAATTCATCTATATGTTCAGTTGGGCCCTGTTTGTTCTATTCATTTCGTCAATTTGGCGTCACTGTCCCAGCACAGTTCTGGACGTGTGTTTTTTGTTCGCAGCCTTTGTTTGAGTTTGCAATTGGAATAAATAACACTAATTGTACACAACTCTTGTTGGCTTATTCACTTTTGACTGTCCAGATATTGCCCAGCATCCTATAACGTAACAATATCTGAAAACTGCAAAATTAAACATAAAAAAAAGTCTTATATTTAACTTGTAGGAACCCTGAGTGTTCCAGTAATCCTTTTGTAGCAAATGAACTGTGCATATAGGACCACACTGGTGCATAACTAAAACAGCTGTGACACTTCAATAGGCAGAAAGTGAAAGTATTGTTTACCATTAGAAGTTCTGCAGAGTGCAGTACAGTGTAATGAGCAGAGCCCCTGTTAACTGTGTATTCTGTTGTACTAATGGTGATAATACAACAGCACAGAGACCATGCACCCATGCAAGGACACAGCCTGAAAGAAAGCAGGAATGGTTTCTTGTTTGGATATTTATGCGTTCTAATACCGAGAAGTACCTCGCAGCTGTTTCTTGCATACTTTGTACTTACTATTATGTTTTTTGTGAGGTTATGCAAATGTTATGTTAAGTTCACTCAGTACATGTACAGTTACAGCAAAAAGAAAGAGTTATTAGCCCTAAAAAAAAAAAAAAGGTTGTTTCCAGTTACCCGACCTACCCTAGAAAAAACAGCTGATCCTAATCTTTTTACAGTGACCTCCATTCCAAGTTTTTTCAAAATGCCTAAAATCTGCAGAAATTACTCAGCTTCAGCCAAAAATCGCCTCATTTAAATCCTGAACTTCTAGTAGAAATTGGCAATTTAAACGAGTTAAAATAGCTATGAATCGGCCGCCATCTTGAGTCTCACGTTATCTCACGTGTCATGAGACTTGGCCATGTTGTCAGTGTCAGTCCTTCCACAGGTCCATGGTGTGCAGTACCAGCTTAAATGGGCCTAAAATGGGCCTAAAACACTCAGAACAAGATAGTAGCATAGCTTAGTAAGCCTTAGACAGAGCGTCTGTATTATCAAATATATCAGTGGGCAGCGTGAGGCTTACCCCGTCTGTGGATTTATGTCATTTCATACAAATCCATCTGAGTTTTTGTCCCTGACTTGTGACAGGACACTACATGTTCAGTTTTCAAAGACAAATATTAAAGTTATGAAATAGAAATGGAATAGCATGTTTAGAGTGTGAACAGCCACAACCAGCACAAAGAGTGCACTCCAACTACTACAAAGAGTGAATATCCATGCAGTGGGGGGGTTAAGCCAGGGTTTCTACATGGCAGGATTCATGTGGGGAAAAAAAGAAAAGATGTGCAGATTACAGAGGAAAACAGGAGTTTGAGATTTGAACAAGTGGTAAAATACATGCAGTGTCTTCAGTGTCTACAAGTAAAACATTGATGTTACATCAAGATATTGATAAATTTGGATATACGGCAAGGATTTTCACACTACATTTCATAAGATTTGACAATAAAATTATTTGACCATTTTTTTTTTACCTACCTACCGACCCTATTTTTTTTCAGAGCGTAAGAGGAAACAAACTATTTTGTTTTAGGCCTTTTCAAAAATAGTCAAGTCTTGTCTCATATTTTTATGTTTACAGTATTATTTTCTTTCATGTCTGTGGATACTTATTTCCAGTCCTGATAATATAGAGTGGAATAGACATGTTTGTGTATACGGAGGGGAAAAAAAGCCTTTTCAATCAAAATCAATTCCATAAACTTCCTTTTGTGTGTGAAGTAGGAACCGGTGTGTCAGCTCAGTGAGGAAGAATTCATCTACAACAAAGGACAATTCCATATCTAAGTGTTGTACATGTCACTATTACCCTGAATTCTTCCATATCCTTAAAGTAGCAGTAGCCTGTTGTACTCTACATGCACACAATGCACACTGTACAAAACAGCACAGTCAGTCATTTATGTGCATGTTACAACATTGGTCCAATCATATTTCACCATCATGTGTTGCCGGGTAAAATAAATCTGCCTCGAGGCTCAGAATCAACAGTGTAGCATCTGGAGCTTCAAATAAATGGAATGAATCTGTTGCTTTTACACATAAAGAACCAGTCCTACTTTTGTGGATGTTCCCAAATCATGTTTCGTGTCCATATTCAACATTCCTCATTCCTGAAGTGTTTTGTTAGCATTTACCTCAAAATAATCATCTGTACTTTGCAGTTTTCCAGTAAAAATGTGGTATTTTCCTATAGTCAATATACTGATCATACAGATGTTCATAAAAACTAAGGTTAAAGTTGAGTTATTATATCAAAAACAGAGAAAAATGAAGAAAAAGTTCGTTTTTCCATCAACAGATATTAATAAATGAATATAAACCCAGTGTTTCCATCCACTGTCATTGATCCAGCTCCATGGGTTTTACTGGTGAATCAGTGTTGGAGAAGATGATGGTCAGCTTCACTGCCTGGTTTACAATATTTTAGTTTAACCCATAAGGACCCAGTGCTGCTTTTGTGTCAGTTCATGATTTTTTTTCCTTCTATTTTTAAAATAAAATAATATTATCCTCTGTAATTTGTTTTTTTTAGTGAAAATCAGGTATTTCTCTATATTTAATGTATTAATTATGTAGATGTTCATAAAAGCTCCAATTAAAATAGAGAGTTCTTATATCCAAAACAGAAAACTGAAGAAAAAGATGCATTATTTTTCTTAAATATGTCATTAATTGAATTTAAAATGCACGTGTCCATCCACTGTCATTGATCCAACTCGGTGAATCAGTGTTGTAGAAAATGATGAGGTTTCCATGGTAACTACGGAGCATGTAAATAATTGGTGTAAAATACAGTTCTTCATCTTTTCATGGTCATCAGATATGACCCATTTGGACGTTCAGAGGCTCTCTAGTTACCATGGAAACACTGTCATCTTCTACAGTATTAATTGACCAGTAAAACCCATGGAGTTGGATCAATGACAGTGGATGGACACACTGGGATTATATTCAGTTAATGATGGATTTGCTAAAAAAAAAAAAAAGTCACATTTTCTTCAGTTTTTGTCATAATAAGATTCAATTTTAATCTGAGTTTTTATGAACATCTACATGATCAGTAAATTAAATACAGGAAAATACCTGATTTTTGCTGGAAAAATTCCAAATACAGAGAATCTATGTCATAATAGTGGAGGGTGTGTGTGTGTGTGTGTGTGTGTGTGTGTGTGTGTGTGTGTGTGTGTGTGCACGGTTTTGACAAATTCAGACATTTCTAACTGGCCAATTTGCTACCTCCAGTTGAAAAATAGTCCCATCTCCACGTTAAATAAATCTCAGCAAGTTGATAGGACCAATATTTTGGGACATATTAGTCATTTTGAAATACAATAACTTTCCAGTCACATGGCACAGATGACTAGAAGTGCGGTACCACGCTGCATGATGGGAAATGAAGTTAAAAACTGGAACATTTTCTCACTTTAGTCCCTAGATATCAGTATTAACATGACCCACGGTTCCTCACAGGTCAACGCACTAGTGGTTTTATAATAAATGAAGACAAATCACTTCAGAAAGTTTAACCCTTTCATGTATGAATTATGAGAACCTTAATCAAGATTTATTTCCTGAGTGTTTTTATTCCTTTTTAGGCATGAAACAAACAATGCGATTGAAAGATTTCTTATGAACCTATATATATATATATATATATATATATAAAGTATGGCACAACAAAGACAGACTTCAGAATTCAAGCAGAACAAAATCCAATAGAGAAATATAAGTCACTGCCCTGTCATGAAAAAAAAGAAAAGAAAACAAATTCAGAGCCACACTAAGCATTTTTATTTTTTGTTTGAACAAGGTGTACAAAAACCAAACCCACAATGGAATGAACTTGTTTTTCATGGAGTTTCAAAAATGTCCACTCACCTGGACACCTGGAAGCCAAAAAACATGTATTTACTGATGTATCATGTGAAAACTATGAAGTAAACACATTTTTAATGCTGCTAATCTGCTGTTTTCTCACATTTTAACATACTCTAATACTAGTCATTATTCACGTTATGGAGACAAAAAACAAACAATCCTTTCAGTTAAAAAAAAAAAAAAACCCAGTTAATTACACTCTAATAACAATAACAAGCATTTTATTTACACTCAAACATGTTAGTGCAGATCAGGTTTATCAACACTCAAAAAAATGAAACACTGACTTTGATTAAATTTATTTTGTCAACAGGTTCAATGAACCTCTTTATTATTTATTATTAACTATTTATTATTATTTTATTAATATATTAATATTTTTGCTTTTAACTAAAATAATACACTTTTGTGGAACCTGTTGACAAAATAAATTTAATTAAAGTCAATGTTTCATTTTTTTGAGTGAAGAACAGCAAAGTTACAGTTATGGTATGAATGTCAGTATATTATGGGATGGTGCATAAGTGTCCACTGTGTTGGCTGATATAGAACTAAATCAACAAAATCCATGAATATACAAGAGAACAGCAGTAGAATAACCGTCCAGTGTAGTCACCAGTATGTATGAAAGGGTTAAATATAAAGACAGAAATCATTCGGGATCTGCCACAGGAGCAGCTCTGGGTCTTTATGGGTTAAATTTGGTCGAACACCACTGAAGGCTAAGGCGTGGGAAACAGGACCTAATACAAGAACTAAAAACCGCTCTGACCTACACTTAAACATTTTCTCCACCTTTTGTTCATTTCTTCTTGTAAAAACTGCAAATTATTTAAATGCCAAGGTTGTTCCTGAAGGACGGTGGTGAAAACTCTGCATTGTTTTAGGAGTAGAGCTCATCCTTTGAGTCAATGTGAGACGTTCACAAATGAAGCTTCTCTTTTATCTCAGCAGCACACTCTCCTCTGAGGGAAACGTGTAAACTCAGACATCACATCTAAAGCTGGGAACGCAAGTAATGCTGACTCTCTCTTTTCTGGGAGTCTGCCGTTATTAGAATATGGTCGAGGGGGATAAAATATTTGTCCCAAATGCAGAAATGCAGGTCAGAAAGCGCTTTGGCTGCTGGGAGTTTATTCCTATCTTTCTTCTAGGACACATACTGATGTTCACTGGATGGTATTAATGATGTTTCTCCTTTCTCTTGGTATCTAATTGCCCCGACTTTGCGTTTGGCCCAGAAATCACCGATATGAATAGTATTATACTGGGATCATATACATATTTACAATGTAGGACGGCTTCGGGTGAATTTTGAGCTGCACTGCGGCAAACTTTGCTGAAGTGTTCCTGCAGTGGAGCTTCTGTGTTTGTGTCTTATCCATGAAAAGTGTTGTTCGCTTCCATCCTCTGCCCTCTACGTACCAGCTCACACACTGCCGCCCTCTTCGTATTAGAACCATCTCTCAGCTCCATGCGCTCTTGTTTTACAGTGTCTCCCGCCAGATGATTGAAGACTAATTGAGTCCCGTGTTGAATCCAGTTTGGCCTTTTCCCCAAGTGACAAAGTGACATTGGAGGGTTTAAGAAATGACACACACACACACACACACACACACGCATTAATACGGAATGGAACACATATGAACACATGCACGCTAATCTATATGCAAGCAGAGCAGAGGCTGCAGGCAGTTTATGAAGAGGTTATTTAGCCCCATAGGGAGTCCACCAGGATAAGAATAACCCTTACCATGGCTAAATGTCACTAAGTGGTGTGTGTGTGTGTGTGTGTGTGTGTGTGTGTGTGTGTGTGTGTGTGTGTGTGTGTGTGTGTGTCGTATAACTTCAGATGAAAGAACCAGGGGCCACAGCTGCATCCCCTCGGTCCTGGAGGAGGACCTCTGGGGTGCCTCTGACTAATTGTAACAAACATTTCTCCCAACAAACATGCTCCGCACTAAAGATCTGTTTGGAAAAGTCAGAGCTGTCACAGTTTAGTCTGAACTTATGGAACAATCTGAACAAAGCCACCAAAGAATCTACATCAAACCTCACACCTTAAAGACTCATTAGAGCCAGTTTGTTAAAGAAATATAATGACATTTGTCAGTTATGTTGATTGTAAGAATGTTTGTATTTCTATTAAACTGTTTTGAATTATGAGAACCTCAGCCAAGATATTTTACCTGAGTGTTTTTATTCCTCTTTAGGTATGAAAAAAAATAATGTGATCGAGGTTTTTTTGTTTTGTTTTTAAGGAGTTACAAAAATGTTCACTCAGCCAGACACCATGCATTTCATTTTTGAAGGAAAGAATGATGCATTTAAAACCAAATATGATGAGAAACTATGGAATAAAACCATTTTTATGCTGCTAATCAGATGTTTTTTTCATATTTTAACATACTTTAATACCAGCTATTGTTCACTTCATGGAGATAATATGCAAAAAACATCTTTTTGTTTAAAAAAAAAATACAATGCAATTGATTTAAAGTATAACTTAAAAGGAACCGAGATCTTTAAAAAAAAAAAAAACGACATCATCTACTTGAAAGAAAAAACAAAAGTCAAACTAGAGAAGCACTCAAAGAGCGCAGACCTCCGCCAAGGCACTGTTTGTACTCTCATCCACTAGATGGCGCTGGTGATCCGGATCACCACCAAAATCTAATCATCTGTAGGATACCCTATTTCTGACAATCTGTGAAAATTTCATGAAAATCCGTCTGTAACTTTTTGAGTTATCTTGCTAACAGTCAAACCAACACTGATGAAAACATAACCTCCTTGGCGGAGGTAACAAGAAATGTATAGCACTAAAAACACACATTATATACACAGGTGGCTGTTGAGGGTAGCAGCAGAGTGAATGACGTGTACCAAGTGTAAGTCCCAGTTTGGGGTTGTAGTTTTTCTGCAGGGGGATGTGCATGACTGTGGAGCTATTGCATTCACAGCTCTGGGAAAAAAGCTGTTCCTGGTCCTTGTAGTACTTGTTTTGATTGTCTTGTACTACTTCCCTGATGATAGCGGTACAAATAGTCTGTTAGCTGGGTGGGTGGGCTCTGTGGCAAAGCGTCTGACCCTATTCTGGACTCCAGAAATAAAAACCGAGTCCAGATCAGGCAGACGGCGCAGTCCTCATATGTACAGGATCATTTTTGCATTTCACAAATTCATCCCACGGACCAGCATGGACCCTTTGGTGGGCCGGATTTGGACCCCGGACCGTATGTTTGACACCTCTGCGTTAAGGTGTTAAATGTAACTTTCAGAACCCTGTGGATGTAATGGACGACTCCGGTGCCGACTGTGTGTGCGTCATGTCGCAATCATCCACAAACGCTTGGACATATGTTCTAAGCTTCACACACGTCAGCAGTGGAATCACGTCCTCATCCTTTGTTCTTGTGGTTTGTTTGGACTGCAGCAGCTGTACTGTGCTTTGTGCGAGACCTTGACGACTGAAAATCTGCAGAATACAGTCATCCACGAGGAACAGGCAGTCGAGCATGTTGTCGCACACAACTAATCTGAGCGTCGTCCCTTCTGTGAGGGAGTGTTTTCCATCAGCTGCCTGGTGCTGGGGTACTTATTCCTCTAAAGGTGTAAAGTGAAACCCAGGTGGACTGAATAACTGGGGCCCAGATCGACATCTCTTTAATTTTACTTCTATTTTCCATATGGAGCCAAAGAGGAACAGATGTTTATTTGGCTGTGGAAGAAAAAGGATTCTGCATAATGTATACATATGTTTATTTGTATTTCAGGGGGGTGGGAGTGCTCCTGCTCCCTGTTATCCCCTCAGATGACTCTGATATACCACGGACTCTTAATCACAACATCTCTACTGTGCTATTGCATTTATTTCTGCTTATTTTTTGCTGCGTTATCTGAGTTTTTTCAGCTGGAAATTCACAATTAATGTGTGTGTGGGCACTCTCTGTAAGACTTTATGAACACACTTAGAAGTTGTAATGCCTCCTAAAGTTTTGTTAAACCAGGATTCTAAATATTTTCATAAACTTTGGTTTTGTCGAGAGAATCACACATAAAAAGTACAATAAAAAAAGTATCTAACCCTTTCATGCATGAATTATGAGAACCTTAGCCAAGATATTTTACCTGAGTGTTTTTATTCCTCTTCAGGCACGAAAAAAACCCAATGCTATCGAGTTTTTTTGTTTTTTTGTTTTGTTTTTTAAGGAGTTAGAAAAATGTCCTCTCAGCCAGACATCAAGTATTTCATTTCAAAGCAAAGAAATATGCATTGAAAGTCTAATATCAGAAAGTGATATGGAAAAATATGCAATCAAACCTTTTTTTCTGCTGCTAATTTTTAAGAGAAACAAACAAAAAATTGCCTTTTTAACAGTATCATGATATATCGTATCGTTATCCTAGTATTGTGACTTGTATCGTATCACCAGATTCTTGCCAATACACACCCAGTCAGTGGAGACACCCGCATACCGTGAAGTTCCTGTTAAACGGCCCAGAAGTTCTGATAGTGGAAACACGCCTTATGTTGGTTGATATGGAACTAAAAACACAAAACTCATGACTATACAAGAGAACAGCTGTAGAATAAATGTCCACTGTAGTCACTACAATGCATCAAAAGGTTCAAATTGGGATGTGATTTATTTTAATATATGGTCATCATTAATTTCATATGAATTTCTGCAATATTTCAGTATGTAAAATAAGATACATTATCATTTTATTTGTGCAAAATATGTAAGACTGAGGTGCATGAGAGGAAACCATTAAACTTCTATGGCTGCAGCTGCAATATTTAAAAAAAACAGACTTTTTTTGGTCATTTACTGATACAGTCTTTGGGGCTTACATACATGGAGTTGATTTATTGTTGGTTTTGGTCCTAAATGTGTTCTGGTTCCAGACGTCTCCGTGCTATTTATAGTTTGGAATATCAATACCACATAGAACCATTTTAAAAGTAAATAACTTCAGTGAATGAGGAGATGATTCCTGACTTCTGACTGGTATTATATGTCTATTATGAGCTGTAATGCATGAAGAACACGGGCCTCATGGAAGTCTTTAGAAAGCAGACATTTGAAATCAATTCCAAAATATAAAACTCGAACGCACAGTTGGAACTTGCAGACCAGCTGTGAGCATCTGTACTTGAGGGAGACTGAATGGTTTGCAGCTTTTTGCAAACGGCAGGAAGGAGCAATCCATCACTGAAACACACAAGAGCATGCAGCTGCTTAGAAAATGACACGTCTGTTGGATTAAAGCATTATAATTACAGAACAGTCTTTTTTTTTTTTTTTTTACTGCTCACCTTTATTTTCATTTCACAAGCCTCCAGATTAGAGCAAATTAATGAAGTGCAGTGTTACGCTTCTAGAAAACGGAAATGACAACAGAGGTGATTTCTCTCAGACTGCAAGGGAAGCTTAGGTTTCCCTAAAATGTCCAAAATTAAATGGTCAAATATGTTCAGTTGTGTTCACATTTTTATTGGCCCCAAAAGCGTTAGAATCAGCGACATTACAAATCGACTGAGTCCATGTTGTTAACTTCATACATTCCCATAGCACTGTTTTCATAGTCAGTCCATTTTCCCAGAGAACAGTTTGTTTCATTGACTCCAAACTTGACAGTCATTGGATAAATGCCACAATTTTGTCCCGCCCCCGGACGCCCAACGTCTCTGGGTGTGAATGGAGCTGTGGATGGGCTTTGGTTGACCTGGATGCTGGGCTTCCGCATGATGATTGCCGGATCAGTCAAAAGGCTGAATCTTGTTTTGATTGACAGGTACTTTCAGATCTACACCGTCACAGTCCCATCGTAGATTTCACAGTCAAGTTGGAGCTAAGACAAACTGTGATCCATTTGTTGGCATTTTCTCTGCGAAATCACTTGTTCATTTCTTACACTGTAAATAAAACACACTCATCGCATTTCCTTGTTCCAGTTTAACATTCATTCATCTTCTATACCCGCTTTATCCTCACTAGGGTCACGGGGGTCACATGGAGCCTATCCCAGCTACT
>JAQQZY010148108.1:0-15143 GCA_030068375.1 Ostorhinchus rueppellii
GATTGTGGGAGGAAACCGGAGTACCCGGAGAAAACCCACGCAGACACGGGGAGAACATGCAAACTCCACACAGAAAAGTCCCAAGGTCCCATCCGGGAATCGAACCCAGGACAGGACAAAAAATATCATACATAAAAACTGAGCTCATCAAACATTACAGAGGAGCCTTTACAGGACGTCCTGAACCCTTCATAGTCAAGTTGACCAATATTGTTGCTTTCCTTCAATCATGATGTTAAAAGAAACAACAATAGACGCAGCAGGAATGAAAGATAACCTCTATACTTCAAAGCTGTCTGAACTCCTGCCTCAGACCACTGTGAACTCTAATAATCTGATCACCCCTGCTGCACAGGGGGTGAGGCGCTCTTCTATGAACTGTGTGTTTTCACTAAAATAGATCCTGACCAGGCAGGCTGACCCCTTAGGAGGGAGATCAGCACAGGTCCTCTGCAGGTTGTCGCAGGGAATCAGAGTACCACAGCCAGAGCCGAAGGCTAAAGGTTGAAGGGTGTGTGAGGTAGCCTATGACCCCCGATTTGGGTCTAGCGTAACTGCCAAACTCTCAGGGGGAAACCTCTGCATGACCCGGCTCACCCTGTGAGCTGGTGCTACAGTGCCACTGTCACACCGCCTAACCAAAATGGAGGAAGAAACAGAGACAGAAAATAAGGAGGATGGGGTAAAGGCAGATTTTAATGAGAGACAAAGGTTCAGTAGCCTGAGCGCACTGGGACTAATTCTGCTTTAGTTCACGTCTAGGTTAAATGTGTTGGGAATGAGTCAATGCTGGCTGCAGAGAGTGTGACTAACAGAGCGGGTCAGTAACAGGGAGCCCTTTTCTGGCTGCTTTCAGACCAAAAACAGGATGAGAGGAGTGCAGGCAAGGCCTCTTTCAGAGTGAAACAGATGAAATGAATCCATCATCAGCTCGATACATTCTCTCTCAGCCCTTGACAATAACGAAGGGGACTTTCAGGAAAAGGGTGGGAGGGCTAAGTGGAGTGGAGTGTGGGAGTGCGGAATAAACAAAAAAGACCTGACTTTAATGAGCATAAGTCCTCTGAAATGGATGTTTGAAGCATTTAGGTGGCTGCTCATTTGTGACCCTTTTCTGCAGCTATGTAGGGGCAGCAGTGAAATACCAAATGAAATAGGGAAAAAATGTAAAATCATGAAACAAAATCCATTTGGGAAATTTCTCATGTATTAATTTAATCTTTCTCACAGTTATACTCCCAGTTTTGATGTTGCTGACTCTCTGAAACCCCAAATCCAGGCTCAAGAATCCAACATCTGCTTTGTCTGTTCCACCAAAGACCAAAGCGGACAGTGTTCAAAGCTGTTGCTTGTAACAAGCTGCCTCATACACACACTGAGACACACACATATGCTCACACATATGCATGCATACAGGATTGTAAATTGTTGACAAACTACACTTGATGAGCTTCATGATGAGTTAAAGTCTTAATGATCTGTGTGTTTGGTGCATGAAGCTACTTCAGTACGAGTACATAAATATCAGAAAATCACCTGTGAGTGTGTAGAAAAGGATGAACGCAGGCTCCTTTACATCACTTGTCAAGACATATAATTATGGAAAAGCTTTACTGAAACTGTGAAAATAAAAATATGATATATAGTCATGTAAAAAACATGTAATAGCAGGACACAATAAAACCTTTTCTCCTCGTTGTATAATTTAGTACCCATTTTTTGCCCCAGAATTTCCTGAAATACACATTTCTTTGCCCAGTGTCTGTTCCAGGGCTGATATAGATAGTCTTTAAGACTTATTACTGTTACTTGGAAACTCCCAGTTCTACTTTAATGGCCAATAATCACCCCATCTCTACTTTTCCCATCACATATTATGCTGAAAATCATCCGACTGCTCAGTTAGTAAGTCAATAGGTAGTTAGATACCACCTCCTTTCAAAGACAATGTACTAGATGAGCAGCTCTGTTGGAGCCAAACAGCAGCGTGTCACTTGGCTACTCTGCATTTCCTCTCCAGTCAAGCCAGCATTTGTCGCTGCCTGCTACTGTCCCCTGATCTACAGCCCCTGGGAGCCAATTGCTGTTTACTCATTCAGGGCAATGAGGCTCGACGAGGTCTAAACTGCAGCAGGGAGTCTGAGTAGGAGCAGGGCAGTGGTCAATATATGTTCATGAATGTCCCTACTGCTTAATTTATATCTTCATTTTTCATTCTGCAGAAAGGATACTGACAGTCAGTGAATGTGTCTCATGCTTATGTTCCCCTTTATGGTCATACATATGGTCGTACTAATAAGCCTTCATGTGCTAACAGCATCATGTGTGTGCATGAAGGCGTAATGAGGAGAGGCAGAACTGAAGTGCAAGTGATGACAAAGTGCATCCTGGGTTCACACCTCACTGCTGGTGTGATTTGGAGCCATAGAAGGGCATAGGTGTTAACAGAGGAAAGGCAGGTGTTAGGTTCAATGTCTGTGCACTGAGCCATAAAGGAATAAATCCTGCAGCCTTAATGACATGATTTAAACACCAAATGAATTTCAACACATGCAAACATCTTTGTGTTCTCTATCAAATTACTTTACCATTATACCACTCTCACTTATAAACTGTTAAGAACCAAAGCACATCATGTAAAAAATGTAAAGAAAGGGGAAACACACCACTGCAGATGGTTTTTGGTTACATATATCCTTTCACGTTTCACTTGCATGCTGTGAAATTAATTGAAGCAGACTCTAAACTACAGTTTGGGTTTGTTATAACTGTTATCCCTGTAGTAATGCATTAATTACTTTAACAAATATTTGTTCCCTTTCAAGCATGTATACTAAATTTATTATTTCTTAAAAAATGTAATATATTGAATATTAATAGAATGATAAATGTTGGAGTTG
Organism: Ostorhinchus rueppellii; assembly: GCA_030068375.1. Lineage (NCBI taxonomy): Eukaryota > Metazoa > Chordata > Actinopteri > Kurtiformes > Apogonidae > Ostorhinchus > Ostorhinchus rueppellii. The sequence continues at coordinate 2,901 of JAQQZY010148108.1, forward strand.
CCAGGTAAGTGCTACTGAGACTCTTCACTTATAAATGTCTTACAGGCAAAAATGAGACACTGCATAAAAAATATGCTAATGAACTCAAGGTACAGTAAAACAGGTTTATCATCTACAGAAAAATGTGGAGTAAAGTTCTTGCATGAAGAAGGTTAAATTGACGATTCGGATGTCAGCCAAAATATTTTTATGGCTAAACAGTCAAAACGTTGATAAAATAATGACTTCAATTAAACCAGTGAAGCATCAGTGAACTCCACTTCATTCTGTATTAAGTTTTAGTAAAAAGAAATCTGTCCTGTTATAATCCACCATTGCCTTAGTCGTACCATGACATAAGCATGGGTCAAAAAAAAAAAAAGACAAAGAATGAGGACCTATTTTGCCATCACAAACAAAAAAATAAATAAATAAACAGGTGCAATGTCAATTCAGAGGCAGGTTTTTGCACCTGTGTTTTGTGCAGATCTCCATTATCCACATTAGTTTCACTGCTGGGATCAGTCCTTATTACAGCAGAAACAGAGTCATTTCCACAGTCAGAATGTCACTGATGTAGCACTATGGCCTTTAGAGGTGAGGCAGTAGTCAGGGTTAGAAAATAAACAGTAGTAAACAACAGTAGCTATGGGGAGTGGGCTTCCCTGCTGTGTTGATTATTGGAGGGCTGTAAACAGGCCCAATCCCCCCCCCTCCCGGGAGCTCACTGAGCGGGAACGGCTGCTGCTGGCTGCCCACAGAGAGGCCAACAACATCTGGGCCTCAGCTCAGCTCAGCTCACCTCATCACACTCCTGTTGGGATGGAGTTATGTGTTTATGCATTGGTGCAGGGAGGGGGAAATAGACAGAAAAACAAGCAATCAGCACAATATGAGGAAAGAATGTTGCAACCACATGTAAAACTGCACATCCGGACATAATTGGGAAGCAAAAAGTGAAGGAAAACTCTATTTAGGTGTTTAGAACAGGTTGCAAATATTCTCATTAGACACCAACAAGTAAACAGAACACGGTAAATATTAGAATGTTATATTCTAAGGTTAATTCCATGGTTTTTCACAAATGTATATAATGTATCAGAAATGGACACTTTTTAAATATAAGTCAGTGTATGACTGAAATATTTCAGTTTTTTAGCTGTGCTGTCCTTTACAGGTCATCAACACTGCAGTTTCAACTTGGTAATAGTTGATCCATTCAAGTACAAGCGAAATGTAATAAAGGTAGGAATTTAATCTGCTGCGTGTTCATAAATTGTTCATTTCTTGATCTGTAGGATAATGAGATTCATTCTCAAATGGCAGCAAAACAAATGAACTCGGTTTCTAACAGCTGCTGCTGGAATTAGTATTCTCTCCAGGCTCAAATTGTCCAATAGCGCTCTCTACTGGTTATAGATGGTAGCTCATGAAAAAAACAGTCATGAAAGAAAAACCTATTCTTTCAAACAAAAATTGAATAACCCAAACTATGTCAATACTGCAGCATTATGGAACTACTACTGTTATGTAGGTCTTTCCTCATGTTGAAAAAATGTGGAGAACAATTTTACAATATTATTTTTGTATTTTTGCAATACATTACATGATACCTCTAAGGAACATATTTCAACTACTGAATTTTAACTTCACATCTTGTAACCCAATTATTTTTGTATTCAGGCCAAATTCAAATTACTGAACAAGTTGCTTTGCTCACTGGTTAATTGTCTATACTATTTTTCCACACATATAGACTTTATTCTTGACATTAGCATGAAAAAGAGTTCCTTTAGTTTGTTCACATCCTCCCACAAACACTGGAAGTATTTAAACTCACGTAGGCCTCCACACCCCCAACCACAGACATGTTGAATGTTAACCGTCTAAATCAGGGGTGGGCAATCCTTGTCCTCGAGGGCCGGTATCCTACATGTTTTAGATATTTCCCTCTTCCAGCACACCTGACAGTTATCAGGCTTCTGCAGAGCTTGATGATAGGCTCATCATTTCAACCAGGTGTGTCAGAAGAGGGATACATCTAAAATATGCAGGATGCCAGTCCTCGAAGACCAGGATTGTCCACCCCGGATTTAAATGTTAACATCTTCTGGGGGGAAAAAAAAAAAAAAAATCTTCATAAAGCATCAATATGTCAACCCCCTGCTTTGACATTTTCATTATATCATTAACCTGATATCACTACTACCGTCACTTTGGTACAACCTATGTAACGGCCTTAGCCATCTTTTTCAGGTCACACCCAATGATACAAAGTGAAGCACCTGTGTTAACTAAAGTTATGCAGATACAATTTGGCCAAAAATGTGACTTGCACAAATATGCTACGAGGCTAACAATAACCTGAATGTTTAGGCATCGAGAGTCATTAGCTGCGATACGCTCCAGCACAGGATTGAACAGTTCAGAAAATGAAAAAAACTGCGGTTAATGTAAAAAAAAAAAAAAAAAAGACAGAAAAACAGATTTTGTTCCTCCAATTTATTATGAAAATGTACAGGGCGATTAACGGTAAGACTTCTGGTAGCGGGCACGAGCTCCAGGTCCACCGAATTTCTTGGACTCGCAGCGACGGGGATCAGCAACCAGCAGGGTCCTGTCGTACTGGATCAGGATGTCCTTGATCTCCTTCTTGGAGGCTTCATCCACATCTACAGGAAAATTAAACAATTTAGGTTACTCAGAGCTTTACAAAAGGCTGCATCAATACACATTTTGTACTACACTGGCATTATATTATTGGACTTTCCCCAACAATAATAACAGAAGCTTTTCCTTTTTCTAAAAACATTATGAATAAAGGTAGACCAATATATTGGTTGATTAATATATTGATATTTTTCAATAGACACTGCATTCATTTCTTTTGAAATCTGATGTGATTAGTAGTAAAACTGTTATAAGATATTTGATTAGAGAACCTGTGTGGGAAGCCATTGAAGTTCAATAAATGTTAGAGTACTATGTGTACATATTCATAATTTCATTTATATTGCTTCATAAAAATCTTAATTATCCGAGTGTTTCAACTGTATTTTACAGTCAATGTGCTTAAAAAAAAGATACCTTAAATATTGACAATCAGCTGGCCAATTTTTTAAAAAATTATTAGTTTATTTTTAAAATCAGCATGGGGCTTAGAAAAACCTGTACTGGTCGACTTCTAATTATGATCAGAACTTTTTAAAAACATACATTGGAATTGCATTTTCCTCTCAGTCTTGTATTGATCGTTGATATAAAAGGTCAGAAGTTATGGACATTTCATTCAGAAAGCCAATTCTATTAACCCGAAGAAAGTCTACTCAGTAATATATTCAGTGATTGTAAACAAAAAGCAACATAAAATATAACATCCAAGTACAATACTGTAGCTCTATATACACATCTTGAATGTGATAAGACTCAGCAGATTAAATCATGAATTTACTTCAGACGTTTGAGCCACTGGATTATATTTGAACCTTGCATTTCAATTTTAAAAACATTTATGAAGGGTTACCCACATAAAAGATCCAAAAATGAAAAAAAGACTATGGTACAGGTATCTTCAACTCTACAGTATATATAAGAATATGCAACATGCATGTTAGAACTTTTCCTACCATTGTACCACTACATCACAAGACTTAAGTATCTCCTGAGATACAGAAACAAAAATTAAGATTAAATTTTTCAATCAATCTTGAGAGAAATACTGCACAAAGAATGGTTTCACTCAAAGCCTTTTTACACAGTACAGCATCATGGGCCATTTATAGTATTACTGGTGCAGGGTATTCAAATCTGTTTTGCATGATTCTTAACAGCCTGTAAACATGTAGGTTTAGTTAGTTCACTTGAATGTGGATTTTGTGAGGTGTTTTGCTGTCAAGGAAATAAAACACTGACAGATGAGATCATCTACTTCAAAAATGAACAAGGATTAAGTCTGTCAGGTGTCTTGGATAAGCTCACAAAAGCCACAGTGTAAAACAAACTGTCAGAAAAAGTAATCTGAGCAGTATTGCTACTGCAGTAAGCGGCAGTAGCACAGGGAGCCTTGTTTTACCAGTGTCATTCTGTAAAGTCTGGATATATAGTGATAGAAAAGTCTTTGTCATTTGTCAAAACATCCAAATTTTACTTTGACATCAATGCAAAGTAAGAAATTGCACAGTTTGTCAAACTTAAGAGAAGACTTCCCCTAATCCCCACCCAAGTAAAACTGACACTAGAAGTTAGTGTAATACTTACACTTCTGGTAGTATGCGACCAGGGCTTTGGAGATGGCCTGACGGATGGCTACAAGACAAAAACAGCAATGTTGAACACCAATGAAAATCACCTTCTCACAGCGAACAAAGTATCAATGTGGAGGAAAAAATGTTCTACTTACCATAGATCTGCGCAACATGTCCACCACCCTTCACTCTGACTCTGATGTCAACCCCAGCGAAGCGTTCCTTGCCGAGCAACAGCACCGGTTCCAGAAGCTTAAAAAGAGAGCAGAGAATGAATTAAACTGTCATACAAGATCAAATCATAAAATGCGTCAACATCATGTTAAATTTAGTCAACCAAGTTTCGACATTCAAGAAACACTTTGACAAAGCAATTGTTTCATGACTTCTGTCAAACATTTTGACTTTTTTTTTTTTTTTTTTACACCAATGTAAAACAGGTGACAAAAGAAAAAAGAAAGGGAGAGAGGATGTCACAGCAAAGGACCTGGTCACATGATAAGGCTCTGGGCCATTAGGCTGTGCTCCAATATTTTATTTTTTTTAGTATTTAGATTACCAATAACAATAGATTAGTCAAACTGGTATGGGTATTCAATACAATATTTCGTAAAACATATATGTACATTACATTTCTGGCTTCATTACCTAGTCCTATCAGGCATCTCCAAGCACACACTACACAGACAGTGAGCAGATTACAAGGATCTGATTCTTTGTAGCAAGATTTGTGCGTCTACACAAAACCTTGAGTGAAATATTGACACATGCAACTAGAGACTGTGCACATGAAAATCTACTTTGACTTGACTTAAGTTGTTCACAACGTTCAGTCAGATTCACTTGCATCACACACGATTTGCCTGACTGTTCATCTCACCTTGTACTGGAGTGTGGCAGGCTCCACCATCTCAAGGGGTCTGCCGTTCACCTTGATCAGACCATTCCCCCTCTTACAGTGGGCAACTGCTGTGGCGGTTTTCTGTAACAAAACCACCATTACATAAATAACAGAAACATTGCTCTAGATGTATGAGATCACTTAAACGCTTCACAATTGAGACATGTTCTGTTCTTCCATGTATTAACTGTAGCGACGCAATTACTAGTCCATGGAATGGATTGATAACGCCTACTTCATAATTACGAATTTAATGGAGTAACAGTCGAGCAAAATAACTACAGTAATGTTTAATTCAGTGTCCAAATTGCTACTAACGTTGCTAGCAATCAGAAGGACTTAACATGCTACATTACTGCTAACACCAACGTACCGGTGTGAAACGAAGCTTCAATACAACGTTAGTCAAAATTCCAATCATTATTTGATGTATCAATTCCTATTTCGCTGAGAAATAAAGTTATATAAGCACAGACAACAATGAATTTATTTGGTCACATCGTTTAACTATGACGCCGTACAACTTCGTGTTAGCAACTTTGGCTAATGTACCCTAGCAGGGCAGGGTAGCCGCAACACCACACGTGGATAAATTTGTACAAATTTACTTACTTTACGTCCAAAAACCTGGACTGACTGCAGAGGACCTTTAGCTGGCATGTTTCTGTAACACATACGACATAACAGTTACATATGGGATGAAGTATAAAATTAATTTTAAACCATAATATCGGGCCGGGCAGGGAAACATACCGTCTTCAGCTAGGGTGCCGTACGGAGAGACCGATGGGGTTTCACATGCAGAACATCAGGGGCTGTTGCACGACAGTTCAGAGATACTTTGTGGTACATTTACGACACTTTTCCTCGCTCTACTACCATTTTATATGTGCGGTGCTTGGATGAAATGTAAGCTTAAATAGCAATAATTCACTGACTGGAAATACAGTTGAAAGAATAAATTAAAAAATAAAACAAACGCACACACATACAGAGTTTATGTTTCCCGCATTTCTTTCTTTATTTATTTTTACTGGTAATTTTAGGAGGCCTTTGCAGATATGTTGTACCCCAGTGTGTACTGCTGTGCTTGACTAGCTATTGTGATCAAAATTGTGGACCTACATTTTTATAAGACTTTTATATGAGACTTCTTAGAGAAAAAAAGCCCACTTTGAGCTGCATACAGTTATACCAGTTGCTAAAACAATGTTGTGGATGAGGTAAAGGGCTATTATTTTATAACAAGACATTTTGACATCTCATTACAGCAGGAAAAGCTCAGCTGACAACAAAATTGATTTTCTCTACATAGCACATTCAGGTAGATTGTTGGCCTATGTGCAAAGGAGATGGCTGTCTAAATAACACAAACCAGAAGACACAGCAGCAGTCTACTGTCCTGTTGCCAACTTAAGAAAAAGTGCCAGCACACTACAGCAAAAAGAAAAAAAACAGACCTTGAAGCCATCATACTACTGATTGTAGTTTTTTTTTTTTTTTAACTAGCTGTCCTTGTCATCCACTCTGAATCTCTGATCAACAGCACCCTCCGGTGTTGCTGAAATTAACAACAACTGTTACATCATTGCTATCTCAGCTGGGGCAAGGTTGTGTCATCAACCAGAAACTGGCTGGCAGAGACCAGTACGAAGCATTTAAGCTTGGCAGTTGAAACTCAACAAAATCCCTGTAACTTGGGTTTGTCAAACATCACTTTTTTGCTTGTGGTAAGACTGACCGCAAAGATCATGGGGTTTAGCATGGCTTGGGGCTGAGGAGCTGAGGAGCTGAGGGTCAGGTTATGGGAATGGGACATGCCATGGGAAAAAGGAAGTGGGGAGCTTTTTGGACACCAAAAAATCAAGCTGTATAGTCATACACAAGAGACACTCTTTGATCTGACCACAATGTTGGACAATGTTGATGTGACCAAACTAGACCCTGCAGTTTGTGGGAGGAAACTGGCGTCAAATGGCTCTATACTCTTCTTATGATTTGCAGTGTCTTTGTGGTCCTTGACTCAATTGGACTAATGTGAGGATAAAACACTGTACCATGCACTTTCTCTCAAGCTTTCAGAGGGAATTTGAAGACAAATCTGAAGCACATAGTGTACATTTTGTAGTTTGATACTGGACAAAAAAAAAAAACAACTGTCAAAATTAAGGCAATGTCTTATCCTTTAAGGAGGGAAGTAGCAGGGCCAATCCCAGGTCAGAGAAGGACTGAAGATGGATAGAATCCTGGGAATCTGTATATAGTGATGTGAGTCATATGTGCAGTGCAGTGCCTACCTATGCCTGACATTTACTGCAGTGCAAGTGGTGTTTATAGTGTCGACCACGGGTCGACAGGCACCTGGCTTCTTTTATTGTCAGAGTATGCGCACTCCCTTCTGGGGCCGCTGTTGATGAGCTGTTCTACATGCATAATGGTTTTTGCTTCCTCTTGCTGCTACTACTTCAACATTACCCCTGGAATCTGACATGAAAACATAAGCAGCCCCACACCACATTTGTGTCACAGTATATGTAAATCGGTTCATGTTACATATTGTATTTTCCTAATGATGTTACCTCTCTTCTTTTTCCAGCAACCTGTAAACTCTGGAACACAGCTATTTTTACAGCAATTAATGTTTTGGCCATATGGGGGCAGCAGACTAAGATGTAAACAATACATGGTACACCCACATCATCAAGTAGTCATGGTGTGACACTGGTGGGGGATGCACTCAGACCTTTACTTATGGAAAATCACCAAAACAGCAGTGTAAACATAACAGTATTAAGATATTACAAGTAAAAGCCCATCATCATTGCATGTTGCAGTTTGAGCTTTTTTGAGCTTCTGTACATTCCATTTTATAAATATTGAGACCAGGTAAATCAGAAGACTCATCGCAAAATTAATGAGGGAAGAAGAAGAAGAAGAAGAAGAAGAAGAAGAAGAAGAAGAAGAAGAAGAAGAAGAAGAAGAAGAAGAAGAAGAAACAAAGTATAGTCATTTGTTTTTAAAATTTTCTCTATTTTTAATTATTTTTAAAATATTGGGTGGTTTGAGCATTTAATGTAATTAAATCCTGATGCACTCTAGTTTTTGTAAAACACAAAAAAGTCACATTTGTAGTACAGTCTACATACCTCAAAGTTGTTCAGTACTAGTTACTTTCTACCATTGTTGCCTTATTGTTCATCCAGTTGACATGGGGTTATATGCTTCACTCTGGAAATGTGGATATTTTTTGTACATAAGATCATGTTGTGATTTCCACCAATTATAAAGTAGAATTGTCTGACTAAGATAATGGATGAAAAAATTGAGCTTTTAATTCTCTCTTGTGTCATTACTGTGAGCAGATGCTTTTTTCACTTTTTCCTTATTGGATCTGTTGTTTGTATTACCACTAAAACTGCTTAGTACAGGTTAAATGTGACATTCATAAGACCATCAGCAGTGAAGTAACAGGAGACAGGAAACAGGAGACTGAGTCTAACGTCAGAGTGAAATGAATGAAGACATACTCCAGTAGGTGTTTTGGACCTTTCCCCAATGCTCTTGTAGTGACAAATGGACTCTGTTCCATTTAAGAGTCATTATGTGAAGGACCTAGTGCAGAGCTTGGTCAGTTTTGTTTTCTGTCTGGTGTGAGCGCTTTCATTTTCTTTCCCTTCCCCTTTGAGTTTATGCGTGACAAGTCCTAGGAGTTTATTAGCTGATACATGTGATGGATGTGCTGTATCTGTGGAATGAAAGTGCCAATATCTACAACATTCAGACAGACACAGGAAGTACTGTGTGGGGACCCTGGGCTGCATGATAAGTTTTCAGATAAACGTGTTTGTGTTATGGGTCACCAGGGGCCCCCTGTCACTGTCTGAAACATGTTAAGACTTCTGAATAGTTCCTAATTTCCTGCTCTGTTCTCAAAGCCATGAAAGCATACAATCCTTTTGTGATGCTAACTGTCAAGTTCATCTTACAGTATCCAGACTTCGCAAACATTTGAAGTTAAAGGCTCTCAGATTACTGCTTTAGGTAGCAGTGTTTTCATTGCGTCTCTGAAAACCCAAAGCAACCCCATTCTAACTTTTTCTGTTTATATACGGCAGATAAAATCATAACATTAAAACACACAGACTCTTAAATTCTGCATTTTTAACAGAGACAGACACTGAGCTTCACCGCTTTAGAGGAGCTGCAGAGCTTGCAAAAGGAAGAGAATCTGCAGTCATCCAGTAAAAGAGCTGGCAATAAATAAAGACCAAACCATATATGTGCATTTCCTTTCCACGGCCTTATGGAAACACATCACCTGGAGGCGTGACCCCTCGACCTTGTCTTGTCACAGCACCCTGAGCATGAGACAACGCTCTCAGATTTACAGGGGAGGAGATGCTGTTCCTGGCTGGCCGCAGCGTCTCATTTGACCATAATAGGTCTTGCGGTGGTTGAAAAAGTGTTGCGGGTAATTGAAGTTTCCCTGAGCAGCAGGAGAAGATCTGTTAAACCCAGTAGGCGGAGAGGCTGAGAGGGGCGCAAAAGGTTTTGTGAGGTACACAGAAGTGTGGTTGTCATGGTAACCAGGGAAAACTCTTTTGGGCCCATGAGGCAGAAAAGTGTCTTCTCTGAGAAACAGCTATGAGGCCCATGAATCTCCAAGTGGAGAGAGATATGATTCAAGGCAACAGGTCTTACCTTTTATATCCTTGTGTGAGGAGCCATAAATAGCTCTCTCTATCTTACCATTTTTTGGTCCATATCTTAACGTACTCAATACTCTCAATTATATGACACTGCAAATCAAGCTAGGTTTGTTTGTGTCTCAGTAAGTTAAAAAGGAAACGTAATACATTAACATGTAATAATACCATACCATAAAAATCAGGGTTCATTTTTAAAATAACATTCCTTGCTACATGATAACATGTTTATATAATTGGAAGATTTGCGTTTACTGTAAGTCAGTGACTTCCAACAAGAGTATCTTATCCAACAAAAGGTACTTGTTAGGGAATTTTGATTAAAAAGTATATATAAATCTAAAATAAAGCCCCATACATTTATTAAGAAGGGGCACCCAAGTTGTTGCTTTCAAAAACATGGCAGTCTTTAATGAATGTACAATAAATAGTAAGATAATCATCAAGATGATCATTTGAAAACATTTTAATACTAATGTTTTTGGTTGAGAGTTTATTAAAAAAAAAAAAAGTAGTTTGAAAAAAAAAAGGAAGTTGAGTTAGTTTTATAAATTAGTTGAATATGGCAAGTTATGTCCGAGATAGGCTAAAGTTAATCTATAAATAGGAACTGATAGATTATTCCAGTGTAAGATAATTTGCTAAATTAACTTATTAACTTGTAAATGTTTGAATAAATAGATGGAATGGTAGGCTAACAATAATAACTGACTTGTATCAAGCACAAATAAATAAACAGGCAATATTTATATATACATATATAATACATATTTTAAAAATAGCTTGGTGTTACTTATGGTATTGATGGTACTTGCCATTTTAAAATATTTCATTTATTGTCAGAGTTTAGGAGCTCTGTAAAGGTAGGCCCAAGCTTATCTTGCTGTGACAAAACAAACACAAAAACAAACAAAAACTGAAAAAAAAATTACTTTAAGTTAAGTCTAGTCACTTTAAGTCACAATTAAAATGATTTGTTGAGAGTCATATGCCCGACTTTCTAGGAATTAGAATGTATGAGTGATAAACACTTCTCCAATATGACATTTTTCACATTAAGCCACTTGTGATGAAAAAAGTAGTCCCAAAGTGCAACACAGCAAGAAGAGATTTAAAAAAAAAATCATACCTAAAAATGATAGACACCAAAACTACTGCCACCACTCCTTTTTGCCTGTCGCTGTGCCATGGTAGCAGTAAATATTGATGTCTGTATGAGAGGATGACAGCTCATAGTACTAAAATGTGGCCTGATATTGAACCCTGGTTTGGACTTGAGCCCCTTCCATTAATTTGGCTATTTCAGCACGCATTTACCACATAGCAGTGAGCCTTGCAGCTGTCCCATGCTCTGTCAACTTCTATCTGGCCTTGGAGTTGGGGCCACAGGATAATGCAGAAGTGAGTAGGTTCATTCAGCTCAGTCATACAGCAGCATACAGTTTCTTCTCCCAGAATTCATTGCTATGTAGATACACTGGTACCACTACAATCACATACGGTATAACCTTGTGCTGTTTGTTATGATATGCATCATGATACACGAGTTGATTCATTGATGATTACACTTGTTGCAATATGTTGTGATACTGTAAGCAAGTTGATGCACTGCTAAGAAGCTAAGTAATGAAAACGCAAACTATCTATGCAAATGTGCACTCATCAGAGTTACACTTAAACTCAACATCATAGCACTTATTCAAGTAATGTGAGAAAAATTGTTATATATATATATATATATATATATATAAGTAATAGTCGTATATATAGTAAAGTAAAAGTCCTATAGATATACTGTAAATAAATTAATTAATTAAATTAAATCAATCAATTGGTTACAGTCTATTTGGGAAATGACACCATATTTGTTAATGTTTATGCTTCTTTTTCTAATATTTTCTTTCCATTGAACTTCATGCCATAAGAAATCAATTGATGCAAAAATCTATCCGAATTAACATGTGGCTATAGATTTGCACGGTATGACTGCTTTTTTTTTTTTTTTTGGCTGTGTTTTGGCGGCCATGTGAACACTTGAATAGATCTTTAATGAGACATGTTTCAGGTGATTTGTAAACCAGGTCATTGGGTTGTAATAAATCATTCAATCTAGTGCAGCAGACATGTTGTGTTGTGACCAGTTTTCATAGAAAGCCTCATTATGCATTTCAGAGTAACTTTATGGAGCAGGTTGAAGAGCCTAAAGCTGCACTTGAAATCTTGAATTCATAAAGCTGATCTGGCAGAACAGCAGAGCCAAATGTGCCAGTATAACAGCCTTTCACTTGCCATTTGTCTGTGTCGTCACATAAACACCAGTACTTCCCCTCAATCAATCTCACTCACTCACTCACTCACTCACTCACTCACTCACTCACTCACTCACTCACTCACTCACTCACTCACTCACTCA